>LKBB01000314.1:2214-23025 GCA_001513885.1 Thielaviopsis musarum
TTTTTTTTTTTTTTTTTTTTTTTTATCTATCGTACTTAAGTGGCAATAGAACAGAGGATTTAATGGGCGGGTAGGTAAAGCTGAGTTGAGATAAAATACAGGAATTATTAACAAGGAGCACAGCCCAGCAAAGCGGGACGGCTGACCAGAAAAATAAAAACAAGGAAAAAGGTAGCAAAGCCAAACGTTCCTTGGGGAGCAAAGGAAATCAAACAAAAACACTGGTACCAAGCAGGGAAAAAAATGATACTTGTAATAATACCTGTAATAATACTTGTACGGAGTACGGAGTAATAAAGTGTGACGACAAAAAGGCCGAGGAAACAAATTCACAAGACAGAAGCAAGCACAAAGGTCGATCAGGGACAAATATAAATTGTAGACAAGTGGGCTGAGCGGGGAGGCGAGAAGAATTTTATAGAGACCGCCAAACTTTTCTGGAAGGGTCAAGCAATGGATCTGCTTCTTTATAAGATGCAGAACTAAGGAACCTGAGCTTGACTGATGGCAAGGACGAGATTGATAGGAAAAAAGGTCGATTGTAAAAAAAAAAAAAAGTGGGAAAAACGATACTCAGGGCGTGCGTTTCGTCTCGTACCGGCGCAGGGATTTTCTTTTTTTCTTCTTGTCTTAATCTTTGAGTAATGGGTAAACTGGCTTGCGCCGTGCTCATGTGTGTTGTCACCACCGAGTTCGTATTAAGAGGCAGCAGGTAGCGGAAACGACAACTTTCTATCCTATTCATGCAGTGATTAGTAAAAAAAAAAAAAAAAGAAGGGGCAACTGAGAACATTTACTAAATGAAAAGCATCAAAAACAAAACAAAAACATGTGCTAGATATAGAGACTAGGGTTGGTAATAAAGACATGAGGCTGAGTCTTGTGTAATCAATATAAAGAGCAACGACTAACAAAAAGCTCAAAGCCACTATATTTAGCCAAGTTCTCTCAGCTACAGAAGGTTTTGCTTCTTTCTTTCTTTTTTTCTTTTTTTCTTTTTCGGGTTTGTCTCCAAGCGGAGCCTCTTGAGCAGGGGTTCTTTCTCATGGGTGGAAACAACCCGAGAAAAGGAACCTGCGTTTGGTTGTAAGTACGTACCTGCTTTTTCGTTTGGTCCTGTTGGCGAAGAAGAAAAAGAGCTATAGAAAATAAAGTGGGTTTGAAGAACCGGTGAAGATGGCAAGGAAAGAAGATTGGAGAAACGTCAAGGAAAGAAGGCAAAATAGGAGAAGAGGACTACTTGTACTTGCAGTCAGCGCTTCTTGCTTCCCTTTCTTCTTCAAGTCAGCACTCTCTCTCTCTTTCTTTCTATCTCTCTCTCTCTCTTTATCTCTTTCTCTCTCTCTTTCTCTCTCTCTCTCTCTCTTTCTCTCTCTCTCTCTCTCTCTCTCTCTCTCTCTCTCTCTCTCTCTCTTATTTCTTCTTCTCTTTACCCATTCAAGTGTCTGAGCCCTTTCTCACGATGGCCTTTTTTTTTTATCTTCTACAACATCTGGAATGCTGTTCTGTTCTGCCGGCGTAGAGAAAATAGTCTCGTCGACAAGTCGCCTCTTTCTTTCATTGATTCATTTTTTTTTCTTTTTGTGTGACCTGGCCCGTTCTATTTCCTTGCCCTCTTCTCACGTACTATCGTGAAAACACGGGACAGGAAAGATAAGTCTAAGAAAAAGAGTAAAGACAATGTTACCCAGCGGGGTATTTTGATTATGTTCTTGTACTAGTAGAGTAGTGGTTATTGCCATTAGCATATCGTACAGAGTACTTGCTTAGAGTCTTTGGGAAAGGTCAATGTACCTAATCGACTAACAGTAGTACGAAGACGCAAAATAACCATAAATACCCGCGTTCTATTGAGAAATTTCAGTCGGACCAAAACGCCGTCGCCTGCTGACTGTTTCCGGCGACCGCTTGACTTTTTCCCTACTCCCCGCCTTTCTTCGCGGCGGTAGATCTTCCGTAGGCTGTTAAAAGTTCAAAATGAACCAGGAAACGGGCATTTCAGTGCTTCTATCCCTCCTGTATTCCATACATAAGTACTTAGTTGCATATGTATTCATTTCACTTACAAGATGCTGACGCAAATGCCAGTGCCATTTTTCCGGCGTCTTGTTTTGCTGTCTCACAATATGGCATGTTTACACTTTATTCATTCTCACCTAATTTCATGAACTCCTAGCCCAACTGTGTCCGTCTTTACTAAGCCATAAAAAGGGACGAACAGGGCTGTGATATGTGCACCTTTGTCAATAGTGAAACCTCTCCCTTTCACTAGCTACAAAGTAAAGGTACTTACACTGTAAGTATGTGCGGCTTTTACGACTGACTACACCTCAATGACCTCACTATCATCTGCTTTATAGCCACTTACTTTAGGAGCGTCTAGGCTTTCACTAGCGGCGCTACTGGCCGCCTAGACCACTCAATATTCAAGCCAAACTCTACGTACTTAATTCTTAGTACTTTCGTATTTTCCTATTTCCTTTTTTTCCCCTCTTGTTCTAACACGAGTTTCCTGCCACTTTAAGCATACTTTTCTCTCTCCTCCCCCCCCCCCCCCCCACTTGATCAGCCGGGATCGTTTAGGCGTATAGGCGTATAGGCGGAACAAAATCCCTTCAGTTGTGTCGATTCGGGTAAATTTCTTGTAGCTCCTCCCGCACTACTTGAGTGAAGAAAAATAAAATCGAGACTTTTGTGTGGCGCTCGCCCTTTTTATTAGCAGTTATACTGCAACAATGGTTCATGTCCTACTGTTTACCGAACCAAGACAAAGCCACGACTCAGAACTTGTACAGAGTAAGAGCCACCCAATTTATAGAGACACCAGTAGAATCACCGCAGCAGTAAACGTGTTATCGAGCCGGCGAAACAGACCGAAACAGCTTAGCAATATTGTGGGTGATACATACCAAGTTCAATAAAACCCAATCCAATATATTCCAACCTGTAGTCACACGCAGACCGTCTAATGTCCAGCCACCGCGGCGTTTCCCTTTGTCTTGGAATATTTTGATTCTTGTGTCTGGTGTACTTTTTTTTTTCTCTTTGTGTACGTCTATTACATGCCGAGAACCTATGGTCTGCATCCTTATGCCCTATACCCACCCTATGTCCAATCTCACCGCCCCGACAACTCCACCCCACTACGCACCACGCCCACCAGCGCTCCAGTCTGGATCTGCTCGCTTGCACCGCCTGCAATCCGATACTCGACCTCTGCCAGCCCGTCCATCCACGTAATCATAGCCTCTGGCTTGACCTCCAACTTAGCCAGCTCCTCGCCCAGCGCCGTGACAATGTCTGCTAGCGCCAGGCCCTGTGTCACCTTGATGGCGTTGATGGTTGTCAAACACGCCGTCACATCGGCTGTGCCGAGCAGCGTGTCGACGATTGTGCGGATGGCATCGGGCGGCGGCGCGGCGATGCATGTGTAGATGGTGTCGGTGGTAATGATGTCGCGGACGATTTCTTTTTCCGGGATTTTCGGCCCGTTGCGCGGCTGGAGGGGGGCGCCTGTAGATTGTTAGCTTCCACTTGGAGGGGGCGAGGTTTCTCATAGTTATCAAGAGCAACTTACTCGATGCGTGGCACGCCTGCAACACATTCAATGCCCGCCGCATATCGCCCTTGCTCAGCTTCACCAGCGCCTCTACTGCCTCTGGTCGGATCTTGACGCTCTCCTCCTGCACCACCTTGTCCACAAGCACCTTGATGTCCGCCTCCTTCAGCGGACTGAAGCGAAAGCGCGTACAGCGTGACAAAAGCGCCGGCGACAACTTGTGCGCGTAGTTGGCAATGACGCAGAACCGCGTGTTGGCTGTGTACTTTTCCATGATGCGCCGCAGGGCCATCTGTGCGGTACTCGTCATGGCGTCGGCCTCGTCCAGAATAATCAGCTTGTACGCCGCCATGCCGCGCGCGTCGGCGTTTCCACTGCTCCCACCAGCGGCACCGCTACCGGCGCCCATGCTGAAAATCTGCTTGGTCGAGGCAAACGTCTTGATCTGCTCGCGCACCACGTCAATGCCACGGTCGTCCGATGCGTTCAGCTCCAGCACCATCTGCCGCATGTTCTGCGTGCCGTAGATGCGCCGCGCCAGCGCGAGAATCGTAGATGTCTTGCCCGTGCCCGGCGGGCCGTACAGCAGCAGATGCGGCAGGCGGTTGGCTTCGACGAATTTGTTGATCGTGGCCAGGATGTCGTGGTGGCCCGAGACGTCGGCGAGCGAGGCAGGGCGGTACTTTTCAACCCTATGCGGCGGTTAGAAGAAGAAGTGAGAGAAAATTGACAGGAAAAAAAAAAAAAAAAAAAAAAAAAAAAAAAACGGACCATGGGAGACTGTCTTCAGCTTCAACCGGCAGGTTGGCGGCGCTGCGCTTGCCTTTGGGCGCGTCGGCGTGGAAGCTGACGGCGGGCACGTCAATGTCCATTTCGTCGTCCGACATTTTGGCTGTATTGTGGTGTAATAAAGGCTAAAGTTTGGGGCAAGAGACAGTGAGATAATTGGTGTCAGACTGGTACTTTTACCAAGTAGACAAGTCAAGGTTCAAAAAGTGAAGCTTCACACGCTACTAACGCGTCAAGTCAAACACACGCGATGCAAGGCTAGACAATTAAAACCCCTGCAAGCTTCAGCCAATAGTGTACAAGAACGTGCACAAGGCTGTGGACTTGAGGGTTTGCCAGTAGTAGGGTTAGACCAAATATTTCCGGCTTTTTTTTTTTTTTTTTTTTTTTTTTTTTTTTTTTTTTTTTCAAACGACAATTTTTCACATCTAGCAGCAGCATATCTCACTCTACGCTTCAGCAACTTCATTTATTTCATGCTCGGCCTTACTCATCGATTTTATCCGAACGCATCTATTTACAATCTTGCCTCATAACAAAAAGCCATGTCAGAAGCAAATCAAAAACTCCCATCTACGGCCTCAGCCGCCGTCATCGCCAACACCGCTGCCCTAAACATAAGCCTCCTGCGCGCCTCGTTCAACCTGCGCAAAGATGCGCCCTCCGCCAAGCCCTCCAAATACACGGCTCTTGTGCGCCGTGCCGAGCAAGAAGACCTCAAGATTCCGCAGTACAACGTCGGCATCGGCGGCCGGCCCGACAGTGCCAGCGCTGCTAAGACGGCCAACGATGACTTGCGCCGCAAGTTGATGCTGGACCGCAAGCGTGGACATGAAGCGGTCAAGGTGGGCGGCCAGGAGAGCAGTGATGAGGAGGAGGGACGGAGTGCGCTGGGCCGGTCGAAGAGGGCGAAGAGGACAAAGAGGGCTGGTGTTGCTGGTGGGGGTGTTGCTGGTGGTGCTGCACCCGGACAAGGGAATATGGTTGCGCCGGGCCCGGCGGAGGAAAAGGACCAGGATGGCAGACAAGAGGAGTCAAGGAGACAGGAGGAACAGCAAGACCAGAAAGAAGAGATGAAGTCAACAGGGGTTGTAGACGGCGACAGTGAAAACAAAGGGGATGGCGAGGTACAGACACAGGAACAGGGGCTCAAGAAGAAAAAGAAGAACAAAAACAAAAAGGCCGCGGTAACGGTATAAAGAACGCAAGGAATTGCTAAAATATCCGGACAGGGCCCTATCGTCTCACCCCATCCCATACATATACGCACATACAAAATAGATACTACTAGTAGTAGTAGTACTACTACTACTACTACTACTAGATGGCACACCTAGGGTTGTCGCATTAGCCTCCTGGTATCGATTCCGCTTGCATCGGCAATATAAACACCATCCAAACAATGTGCAGTAGCATAAACACCATCCCGCCCCAAAAATCACTCATCATCTTCCATCAGCGCAGCGAGTTCGGCCTCCTCCTCGGCAGTCAAAAGACCCTCACCCTCTTCCTCTTCCTCTTCCTTCTTCTCCTCGCCACCACCCTCCTGACGCTGCTGCTCCTTTACCATCTCGTCGATCAACTGCGCCAGCTCCTTCTTCTTTAGGGGCCACACCCGCACCGTACCGTCAATACTGACGCTGCACACCTTTTGCGACAGGTCGCGCGGGTCCGTCACGAGAAGCAGGTCGGTGACTTCATCGTAGTGTCCATATAGCGCATATGCCAGTTTACCCGACGCCTTGTCCCAGATCTTGACGTCCTCATCACGGCCCGCCGTGACTACCCATTCGTCTGTGACCAGCACTGCGCGCACATGGTCGCCGTGGGTAATCACATCGTCGGGGGTAAAGTTGCGCGCACGAGCCAGACACTTGGCGGTGCCATCGGCGCTGGCAGTCCACAAGTCGGCCTCGTCGTCAGCCGTAAACGCCACGCGGTACACACCCGTCTCGTGCTCGCGGATAGCCAGCCGCTCTTCGCCGGCGCGCGCGCTCTCGGCATACTTCTCAGGCAGCTTCTCGTGAGACGCCAGTGAGAGCTTCCAGCGGCGAATGTGCGGGTCGCTGCCAGCGCTGACAACGACAGCCGCGGATGGGGTGGTCAGGACAGGGTCCAGGGCAAGGTGCTGAATTGAGCCCATGGCGATAGCTGGGTCTTGTACCGTGTACAACTGGCGGCCGGCTGTCGCGTCCCAGACAATAAGTTTCTTGTCTGCGCCGCCACTGACGAGCACATCAACGCCGTCTAATTTGGTCCATACGAGAGCCTTGACGAAATCGCTGTGGCCCAGCAGCGGAGCGCCTACATGCTCGCCCGTAGCAATATCCCATTGATAGATGGCCTTGTCCCACGAGCCGGCAGCAATAATGGCTTTGGTGGCTGCGAGGCATGTGACAGGGGCCGTAGGACCAGAATACGACTTGGAAACGGTTCCCGTCTACCAATTATTACAATGGTTAGTTGGAATTCTACACCAGAATTGTTGGCGGCTCAAAGGAGCACGTTGATGTAACGTAAAGGCAGACAAGAACTATACAATAGCATCGTATAATGGCGAAGAAAGATGGGCACGTACGACAACTTGGCGCACAGTAAAGTGTGGTGTAGTCAAGGCAAAGTCCGGGTTAAAGAAGACCAAACGGACACGGAGGGGAGAAGGTCAGGGTGACATTGAAATGAAATGACTTGGGTTGTGGATATTGACTTCTTAGGTGAGTGGTAGTGGTGAGTGGTGAGTGGTGAGTGGAATATCATATAGCCAGACCGACAATCTTGGGCACACTCACCTCGAGATTCACACGGCGCACTTTGTTGGCCGACTCGGCCACAAATACCGAACCAAGCGGCGCACTGGGATCTGCTACCAAGGCCAAAATCTTGGACTTGAGCTTGATTGGGTTGCCAAAGCTATTGGTTGATTTGGCGTCCCGACGGGCGTTTTTGGCGTGGGTTGCACTAATGGCGCAAAGAGAAGACGGAGAGAGAGCGAGTTAGCAAGATCTGTCTGTGCTATGGATATGTCGGTTTTGGCTGCAATAAGAGAGGCTTAATTAATGAGGTCATAGTAGACAGAGCTGGACTGCCATTAGGCATAGATTGTGTATTATGGATGATGGTGTTCAAAGCAGTCCAGACCACATTAGAGCTCAAAGTAATCCAGACCACAATAGAGCTCAAAGTAATCCAGACCACATTAGAGCTCAAAGTAATCCAGACCACAATAGAGCTCAAAGTAATCCAGACCACAATAGAGTAGAGCAAGTCAAACAGAAGGAAAGCAATTCCATTGCGTTGCGTTGCGTTGCGTTGCGTTGCGTTGCGTTGCGTTGCGTTGCGCTGTGGCCTCTCCCTTACACACTACAGGCCAGGGCCAAGTCCAGTGGGTAGAAAGACACACAAATCTAATGTGGTGTTGGTGCAACGGCCAATTAGCCAAACGCAGGGCAGAGCACAACGGAAGGGAATTAGCAATACAGAGAAAAATAACACAGTACGTACTCAGTCTGAAAGAAGTTGTCGGTATTGGTGGTCATAGACATGGTGGGCGAACTATAGTGAATCAAATCACAAGCTAAAAACTACACCAAGAAAAATAGGGAAAAAAAAAAATTAAAGATGCCGAGGCTGATGATGTAAAAGGATCAATTTTAGTAGCCACGAGAAAATAGAGATGGACAAATGAAAAGAATTGAAAGAAAAAGCTCACATGCAGCTGATATTGATTGATTGGGCACTTGATTTGGCGTTGCGAGGGTGTGAGATTCCTAGAGAAAGAAAAGAACAGGCTGAAAAAAAAAAAAAAAAAAAAAAAAAAAAAAAAAAAAAAAAAAAAAAAAAAAAAAAAAAAAGAGTGTTCTGTATTTTTTAGGGAATTTTTGCCTTTGCCAGCTGGCACTCAAATGCATACCCTAATGGATGGACCCTTCTAGAAGAGACTCCAAGCTAGGAAGCACCTAGTAAGGCCTGCGACAAGAACATATACTTCGTAGTAACACCGACCCGCTATGAGGCTCTAGTTTAGCTGCAATTAGGACAATAACAAAGTCTTGGCGGGAATTTCCACTTTTCTCGCCGACTTTCCACGCAGTCGGTCTTTGTCATTCTCCGCTGATGCGATGCAGCTGAAATTGACACGAGAAAGAGGGTCTGAGTTTAGCAGCTTGAGAATAAAGGCCAAGCCAAGAAATCAGGATGGGAAAACCCGCATGAAGCGCTTCCTGATTCGAACAAGATGAGGGAAATGCGACCAAGATTTGTCATGTGAAAGCGCGGAGAGTTTTTTTTTTGTACGAGTTCTTTGGTCGTCTTGGTGAATGGTCATCTTAGAATGAAAGCGCCATAAGATCATTTGTTGTGTTGCCTTTGTAGCAGGCGCTGTTTTCAGTGAGCGATTGGATTTGTGTCTGGCCCCACTCTGCACACACAACACACACACACAGCCTTGCTCCATTTTCACAAGCCAAATTTTCATTGTGCTTTTTTTTTTTTTTTTTTTTTTTTTTTTTTTGTCTCTTTGTGACGTCTATCATCCTTATCTTGAAATCAACTCTATCTATCAATAGCGTTGCATCTGTCTCGGATTGCACACTCGGCAAAATCTGCCCAAGTCGTCCCAAAATGGATAAAACATGTGAACCAACAGCAGCTGTCACGCATCTATTGTCAATGGAATCGATGCGGTCTTTTGGTCATCATTCTTTCTTACTTTGAGTTCCATCGTTCATTCAAAGAACAATATTTCTCGCTAACGCCCAAGCACAATTACGCTTTTTATTTTTTTATTTATTTTTTATTTATTTTTTTTTAATTTTTTTTTAATTTTTTTTAATTTTTTTTTAATTTTTTTTTATTTTTACCCCTGGCACTATTGCTGCTTTGCCCCATCGACTGTTGGCTTTTGACGATAGCCATGAAATCAGGCTGCCTTTAATACGGAGCCGGCAGAACAAAAGTCAGTCACTTGCCCAACAACGAGTCAAAAACTGGCAATTTGGGCCGGTGCGATGCAATCCCGCCCACTGTTTACTTTGCCTCTTTATTTATTTTTTTTCTTTTTTTTTTCTTTTCTTTTTTCATACTTGTTTTCTCTGGCTTGGCTATCGGAACGGGATTGCAGGCGTTTTCCGCTCAAGGCGGCGCGGAATAGAAACAGCAAGGGTACCTACCTACCTCGGCACTTTTGACCCTGGGCAGACAACTGAGTAGGTTGATGAGGTCAATGAAAGAGAAGAAAAAAAGAAACAAGAGAACTACTGAAGAATGAAATGGGGCAGAGTATGGGCGCTGTTGTCTTTGCTTTGCTCTTTGCCCTTTATTCTCTCGAGGGCGCTGGCTGGCCTGCTAAACCGGCACGAGGCGGCGTGCGTTTAGCGCCTGTTGGTCCGCGCTTGGTGTAAGCCGCCTCGAATTTGAGTGACAGCTTTATTCTTTCAGACGCAATGGCTCTCGTTATTGCTTGGCACACACCCTTGCCTCTCTTGCTGGGCCTGCTCGCAAATCATCTAACACCACGCCATTCTCAATTCTCAATATCGATGCTGAGGAGTGTGTAAGTTATATAAGTTATATAGCTATAGGCCCTTCCGTGCATCTTGTCTGCACCCACCTAAGATGCGCACATACTACTTATATAGCAACGCTAAACACCCCTTTCGGACTCATTGAGATCCCTTCTTCTTTTTCTCCTTCTTTCTTTTTGTTTGTTTGCCAGTTTGTTTAAGCTTGTTTTTACAACTGGTTCTCTTCAGACTCGTCGCTCTCTCTTCGATTCGATTCGATTCGACGACAGCCCGACCCTCAAACAACCAAGTCTTTTCTTACCTTCACAATGGCTTACACCACCGAGCAAGCCAGCACGGCCATGGAGTCGGCCAACAGCTTCAACAAGGATATCAAGCCCGGCTCTGCTGATTCCGTCACCGAGAACGAGCCCGAAACCGATGCTGAAGTCGACCGCTATATTCTGCAGACGCAGCAGAAGGAGGAGGCTCCGGCTCAGGATCCCAGTTCCCTCGAGATGGGCGGTCCGCCGATATCATACGACGATCCCTGTGACAAGAGAAACCCTAAAAACTGGAGCACACTCGCCCGCTTCTTTCACACCATCATTCCCGGTGTGCTCGCTTTCCAAATGTACGACCAGATCTTCCTTGTTGTCGTGCCAAGTCGATTTGAGCCTCCACCCACCTCACGTCGTACGAGTCTCATCTCACAACGTAGAGGCTCAACTCAAGCTTGGCTTGGCATAGCTAATGATGTATGCAATATTAGTACTAACATGAGTTCCTTATAGTACCTTTAGCACTTCAATCATGATTCCGGCCATTGCCGAGGTCATGCGTGAATTTGACGTTGACCGCACTGTTGCCCTTCTCACTCTCACTCTCTACACTCTGGGCCTGGCCTTTGGTCCTCCAGTTATTGCGCCACTATCCGAAGTCTTTGGCCGCAAGTATGTCTACCTGTTTAGCAGCTCGGCCTTCCTCATCTTCACCGGTTGCTGCACCGCCATGCACAGCTTTGCCGGGCTTCTCGTGATGCGCTTCCTCGCCGGGTTCTTTGGTTCTTCGGCCCTGGCCACTGGAGCCGGTACTATTGCCGACGTGTGGGGTCTCAGCAAGGCCGGTGCGTACGCCGGTCTGCTCTTCATTCTCGGCCCGTTCCTTGGTCCTACGCTGGGCCCGCTGGCTGGTGCCTACATCATGGCACACCACTCGGACTGGCGCTGGACTTTGTATGCGACGCTGATTCTCGGCGCGCCAATTTGGCTGGCGACAGTGGTCATGCGCGAGACATCCAAGGTGTGGATTCTGCGCAACGAGCCCGGCCACGAGCTGCATATTACGGCCGACAAGATTGGCCGCGTCTTGCGTACAGCCATCATCAAGCCGACCAAGATGCTCTTCACCGACAGCATGGTGCTGGTGCTCGCACTGTACTCGGCGTACGCGTACGCGCTGGTGTTTAGTTACTTTGCCAGCACTTCGCTAATCATGCAGCTGATGTACCACTTTAACCTGCGCGAGGTCGGCCTCAGCTTCATCAGCGTCATTATCGGATACATCCTGGCCACTGCCATGTTCGGCATCTTTACCAACCGTGTCGAGGGCCGTGCTGCCAAGCTGGGCCGGCCGCCGCGGCCGGAACTGCGGCTGGTATCGGCTTGCGTGGGCAGCTTATTGCTGCCTGGTGGGTTGTTTTGGTATGCGTGGGAGGCTCATGCCGGCGGCAAGTGGGCTGCCGAGGTGGCATCGGGCATTATGTTTGGCTGCGGCGCGTTTTCCATTTTCGTAAGTCAGCTGCTGTGTTTTAATGTTGACCCTGATACAAGTAACTAACAAAGTGGCAGCTGTCTATCATTATTTATCAAGTCGAGTTCTTTGGAGCCGAGTCGGGCGCGTCCGGTAAGTCAAGCTTCTTAAGCCGCTCCGCAGCTGATGTGACTCGTCACATGACTCGCTTTCATAGAGACTTTTTTTTTTCTTTTTCTTTTTCGTTTGCTAACAACGCCATAGCTCTTGCGGCCAACGGTATCCTCAGATACATCATGGGTGCCGTGTTCCCGCTGTTCACGGTGCAGATGTACGAGAATCTGGGCGTGCACTGGGCCGGTAGCACGTTTGCTTTTCTGGCCGTTGCCATGATTCCGATTCCATTTTTGCTGTACAAGTTTGGCGAGAAGATGCGCAAGCGTAGCAAGTTTACGTCCAAGCAGTAGTGATTGCCTCCCTTTTTTTTTTTTCCTGTTCAAAAAGCCAATTCGAAAATCTCAGGTGGAAAGAAAAAAAAAAAAAACCTCGCCGGAGCCACGCAACTATCCGCCCGCTCGCCTCACCGAGGAGCAGCTGCAGCGTCTTTTCTCTTTTTCTTAGTTGGTGGGTGACATTTGACACCATACGACACCACGCCACCTTTTGTTCCATTTGGCTATCGCCAATTTTTCCTTACTTGGGCTGTCTGTATTTGCGATCTGCCTGCCTTACACTCTTTTATACTACCTTGATTCTGTTTTAGTCAGGACTGGTAATTCTCTGGTTTGGCTTTGGGTTTCTTCGTCCGTCGGCATGATTCGGTCGGCGTAAAACCTCCGTCACACCGTCATGCCACGGCGGACTATCCTGTTTACGACATGTTATGAAATCGGTTGTTTTTGATTATTTCCTTTTGCTTGCTTAGATACTTGGATATGCTTGTTGGTTTTCCTGCTATTTATAGATTCGATTATTTTTTTCTCTCTCTTTCTCTCTCTTTCTCTCTCTTTCTCTCTTTGTTGATTATGATTCTGATGGTGCTCTCTTTTCCGCCTCCGCCTCCGCCTCGGCGCTCTGGTACAAGGCCGCCATTGCTGCTCCGATACTCGATCCATTTTTCGCCAGGCCAATCGTCACACGCTCTTCACCGGCCGCTCCGATCTCGGTGATATCGCGCAGTGCGCTCCGGAGGTCGGTCTCAAATGACGGGTAAAACTCAATCAACGATCCGTCAACGCCAATATCGATGACGTCATTGGCCGATGCCGCGAATGTCTGCGTGCCAGAGAAAGTAGGCGAGGACTTGGTGCGTGTAGCGAGAGCAGGAGCAGCAGATAAAGAAGACAGCGATGACATGAAGCATGATAGGAGGCTTTTGAGCGCTCGCGAGAATACGGCAAAGACGGCGCCGCAGCCTGCCTTTTGTGCATCCTTTTTCTCTTCTTGTTCCTCCTGCTGTTTCACAGCCTGCTGCTGCTCCTGCGGCGTCGCACCCCCGGTCGAAGAAGACGACGAAGCAGCGTCTGCGCCGAGCCGCCCCGACTGTATAATGATAGCTGCCACAGCGACGCCGGCAATGCGCGCCGCCCGCGTTCCAATCGCTCGGCTCAGCGTCTTCATGGCCGCGAGATCCTGCGGCGTGACGCCATGCACACCGAGCATCTCCTGGACGAACGCCGTGGCGTTGTCGTCGGAGCCGGCCAGCACGCTCAGAATCTCGCTGTCGACGGCGTTGTCGATCAAGAGGGCGGCTGGCGATGAAGATGAAGAGCTGGCAAGGGTAAATGAGAATAACCCTGTGTTGTATAGGTCCAGCACAGCTCGCCGTAGCAGCTCGCCGAGGTACATGCCGCCCACGCGCTTCTCGAGGATTTGAAGCCCGGGATTCGTCGATGCCGCGTCCAGAGCCTCGTCGTAGGCTGTGGGCGCCAAAGCGGCATTGTTGTCGTCGAAGCAGGCACCCCACTCGGTATTCATCAGCATGAGCCCCTCTTGCTCTTCTTCTTCTTCTTCTTCTTCTTCTTCTCCCTGCTCTCCGTCCCGTAATTTATGCACCTTGGTCCGCCGCTCGGCATACGCGGCGTTGGTACCCGTGCCGAAAATCGCACCAATTAGTGGTCCGCGCGGGTTCAAATTCGGCGTGGTATAGGCGCGTGCCAGCAGCGTGCCGACGCTGTCGTTGGCGAGCGCGCACACCGAGACCGGCAGGTGTACTTGGTCCACGGCTTCCTGCAGCATGGCGCATGGGTCGCGGCCAATGGCCGAAGGAATTGTCCAGCCCTTGTCCCACTGGAGGAGAGTGCCGCGACCGAGCGAGTGCTGTTCAAATGTGAAGCTGAAGATGAAGCCGAGGGGGAGGTTCTTTGGCGGCGTGGTATTGGTATTACTACCTGTGGGCGGGAGTAGTTGCAGGTGAGAAGATAGAAAGTCGCTAATGCAGCGCGCAATAAAGAGAAACAGCGGCCGGTAGTCGTACTCCGTCATGACGGGGCGCGGAATCTCGTGAGCGGCTTGCAGCAGCGTGTATGTCGAGTCGCCGTGGAACTGCACCGAGCATACGCGGCAGTTTGTGCCGCCCAGGTCGACGCCGAGAAACACGCCGGTTTCGCGGCCGTTGGGTATGCGCGAGATGAAGGACGGGATCTGGGTGGCGCCATGGGAGTGGAGGGCGGAGTCTGTGATGTGTTAGTGGGGGGACGAACGGGGGACGAACGGGGGACGAACGGGGGACTGGGATAACGGATGAAGAAAGGGAGAAAGTAGAGAAGAAAAGTACCAAGGTGTTGCACCATGTGGTGCACGGCAGTATTGGCGTGAGCGGCAGAAAAAGAGAAAGAAGCTGCAGCCGCGGATACGCGCTGCTGGAGCGGCGTCGGCGTCGGCGCCGGAGCCGGAGCCGGAGCCGGAGGTTGTGATTCCGCAGCAGCCATTATCAAAAAAAAAAGAGCAGGACAAGTAGAGGGGGAATACTTGAGTCTGTTTTTATCTCTCCATTATTCTCCAGGCTGTCGTTTTGCTTGAGCCACAGGTTGCTAACGAATGAAGGTAGTTTGATAGGAAACGATAAAGAAATCAAACAATAGAGAAGAAATTAAGAAGGATAAAGAAGAAATCAAACGAAGGTGCCGGCCAGCCAGATCGCAGCGCCGGGGTATTTAATTTAGTATTAAAGTTGGAAGTAGTAGTAGTAGTAGTAGTAGTAGTAGTAGTAGTAGTAGTAGTACCAAGTGGTAGTTTATAGTTATTACAGTTAGACAAAGTAACTACGGTGTACACAGTAAGATTTTCATTGGTTAAAGCCGTGAGGAAGGTGTCACCAAAGAAATCAACGGACCGTTGAAGCCCGGGCAATTGCCCCAGAGTGCAAACGAGACCATGCAAGGGAGGGAAAGAGCCGGTTTTCTTAGAACTTACTTTGGCACTATGCCAGTACTAGTAATAAGCCAACCAAACACCCACATGCTTCCTTTCTTGCCATCAGCGTGGATAAGAACAAAAGAGCCGGCTGTGCAGGATAAAAGGGCCAGGGAATAAAACAAAGAGCTAGCGAAAAAAAAATAAAAAAATAAAAAAAAAAAATCAATGGGCAGCTTGTCGGCCCGTCGTGCGCTTCCTTCCCGGGTGTGGGGGAGGGACCCACCGGCAAAGCACGGCAAGATGACCGGCCTTCAGCCTCAACGCAAGCGATTTTCCCGTATAAAGCCTCAGGCGCTCGGCCGCGATTCATGAAATTCGGTGCTTATGACGCTATATTGGTGAATGCAAGACTTGGTGCCGGGGGATCGGAGTTCTGCCATTCTCTGAAAGTTTACTGGCTATGGGAGCGGCCGTTCTCCAAGTTGACTGGCTATCTGGGAGGTTGCTGTTCCTAAGGTCAGTCTGCCGCTTTAAAGGCGTACAAAGTGCGCTATGAAATGCGGTTCTTTTCTTTTTCTGTTTCTTCTTCATGGCACCGGCCAGCAGTTCCGGGGTCCAAATTCCCCACAAGCCTCCATTGGTAGTGATTTATTTCATGGCTTATTCCACAATCCGGGTTTATTGGCGGGTTGATTTGCCAGCTTTCACCGCTTTGGCGGGGTGGTGGGTTGTGCCTGAGTTAGGGTTGTTAAAGTGATTTCGATTGATTTCGCGATCTCGTCTCTTGATCCATTTTTCGTTGCTATGACTACCACTAGTAGTATTAGTGCTTTTATCAAATTTTGAGAATCGAGGCTCCTAGTGGAGTCCCATCTACCACAGTTATACAGCGTCGCGATTCTTCCATCTAGATCTGACCTTCTAGTGCTACTCATTTGCGTCACTCGACATCCAGAGAGCCTGTCCACTACGACCAAATCAATCCACCCATAATCGCCAGGCACCCTTTACGAGCCTCGTTCGAATCGCTTTAGCGCCGTGGATTTAATCTCGTTTGGTTGATTGGCTGATTCGTCATACTGACCTGACTGCTTGCAGACCAGATACGGACAAAACCACCCGTCATTTATTCTCTTCTGACGGTAGTATATGCGGCCATGCACGAGCGCGACCATCTCATCTGCATCCAACCAACCCCGCTTGCCTGCCTAGGGTTCCTTGTTACTACGACCGATATATTTATGGACAGCGTCAATACCAGCGCCAATACAAGCCTCAATAAATAGCGAGTATATCTTCGGACGGCTGGTCAGAACACTTGTTTCACCCAACCGAATCATTTCTCACATCATGACAAGGCCAGAGGAACTATTTTGCCATTTACTTGATTATCCTTTGCGGTCGCCGGCCGCTTTTCTCTCGCTTTTCGACTTCATCTATCCATAGATAGCACCTCACCTCTTCTAACCCAAAGGCACACCTCTTCTAACCCAAAGGCACACCTCTTCTAACCCAAAGGCACACCTCTTCTAACCCAAAGGCACACCTCGTACACCCTATCTAACATATTCCAGGCCTCTCTACCGCCATGGACGTCTATCTCAGACATGTCCCCATGGAATGCTCAAAAAAGATTCTCCATGATGGTCTCGCCCCGTACATTGACAAGCTGCAAATCACGGAATGGAGTTGCGAAAAGATGGTGCAAAAGAAAGGAGGCCGTATCCTCTTCGCCAACCCCGAAGACGGTCAGAAATTTCTCCGCGCCTTTCCAGCAACTACGCCCAAAAACTCCAAGCTGCGCATCATCGGCTCCGGAGTCGTGGCCGAACCGGGAAAAATGAAGGTCGACAAGTTTGACATCATGCACGTCAAACATGTGGCCAAAGAACGCAAAAAATACGACGCCGAAATGAAAAACACCAAAACGCAGCCGCACAATCCCATTGTTCGACCGCTTTTGGAGGTCAGCTGTGGAAAAAACCACGTTATCCAAGACACCAACGACTTGGGCTTTGTGGCCGAGGCCGTGACGTCACAGAGCGCGCAAGTCAAGTTCAGCCGGCTGGCCATGTTCATCACGTTTGCCGACAAGTCGCAGATTGAGATTCTGTACGAGTCGATTTGGGAGGCCACGTCGGGCGCCAACAACGAGATGCTCATTATCCTGCAGTATCCGCCGCGCTTCTTTGAGCCCATCTCACTGGAGGATCAGACGGCGGCTCTGATGATTTCGGGAACGCGACGAGGCCCAAAATACAGCAAAACACGTGTATCTTCTCTGCAGACCTTTCCAAACCACCGGATGATTGCGGGCACGTGTCTAGTTTACAAGATCCGCATTGACGGCACATACCAGGCTTTCTCTTCGCTTGGGCGTGAGCTGTCGAATCGCCAACTCTTCTCTCTTGCCAGCTACCACCCCTTTGCCACACTGCAACCTCGGGGCGACCTAAGCTACACATATAGCTATGCCGACTTCAAGCAGTGGCTCTCGTATGAACAAGGACATGGTCTTGATTTCCAGACGTGTTTCCAGCTTCAAGTCATGGTGTGGAATAACTTTCTACCGCCAAATGTTGTGCTGCAGCTTGGCCGCATGATAGAAGCAAAAACGCGCAAGACGTCTTCGTCAAAGACGCCCATCTTCTCGTTTGAAAGCATGAAGAAAGTCATTGACCAAACGCCGTACCCGTGCCTGAGCGAAAACGTCAAGCAGCTTAGTGCCCATTCCATCTTTGCTCGGCTCGAAAAGACGGAAAAAGAGATGCGGTCCCGCAGCATAATGAGCCGGTTGGCCGACAACGGCACCCAGGAAAAGCTTGTGCTTGTGCATAAAGCCTGGGTCACGCCAGCACGCATCACTCTGGTTGGGCCGGACTACGAGAGCAAGAACCGCGTGCTACGCAAGTTTAGCAACTATCTCGACTACTTTTTGCGCGTGCAGTTCTGCGACGAAGACGGCGACGACTTGCGCTTTGGCGGGCGCATTTCCAACGAGAAGCTGATGCAGCGCTTCCGCGACATTTTCGAAAACGGCATCCAGATTGGCGGCCGCGTGTACCGCTTTCTCGGCTTTTCGCACTCGTCGCTGCGCTCGCATTCCGCCTGGTTCACCGCGGCCTTTTGGGACCACGAGTCGACCAAGCTGCAGACGCACGCCGACATTATCCGCAACCTCGGCAACTTTTCCGATATCCGCACGCCGGCGCGCTGTGCCGCACGTATTGGTCAGGCTTTTTCCGAGACGCCCTTCTCCGTGTCGCTGGCCGATAACGACATTACCTACTGCTACATTCCCGACCTCAAGTCGCCTGACGGCAGCCGTGTGTTTAGCGACGGCGTGGGCACTATCTCGTATGATGCCGTCGAGGTCATCTGGGACAATATCCCCAGAAACGAGTCGTTCCCCACCTGCTTTCAGGTGCGTTGGGGCGGTGCCAAGGGAATGCTGGCACTGGATGCCCGGCTGGAAGGAAAAGTCATTTGCGTGCGCAAGGAGAGCATGGTCAAGTTTGAGTCGGATGACATCAACGACCTGGAAATCTGCGACATGGCGTCACGCCCGCTGAAGCTGGTGTTGAACCGCCAAATCATCAAGATCCTGGAGGACATGGGCGTGCCCAACCAGTGGTTTATTGACATCCAGGCCGGCGAAATCGAAGCTCTGCGCACCATCACGTCCGACCCGTACAACACCTCGTCGTTTCTCCGCGACCAGCTGATTGGCCGGCGCATCCAGCTGTCCAGCTTCATCCGCAAGCTGCACATGCTCAAAATCAACTATCGCAAGGATACCTTTATGCGGCGCGTCGTGGAAATGGCCGTGCTGCGGGAGCTGCGGCTGCTCAAGAACAAGGCGCGCATTCCCGTGCGAAAGGGCGCTACGCTGTTTGGCATTGTCGACGAGACGGGCTTTCTCGCCTACAACGAGGTCTATGTGGCCATTGACACGCCGCATCTCGACATGTTTGATGACTACCCGATTTCTGGCCGCTTGCTGGTAACGCGCTCGCCCGCGCTGCACCCGGGCGATATCCAGGGCGCGATCCAGAAGATGCCGCCGGACGGACATCCGCTCCGCGAACTCACCAACTGCATTGTCTTTAGCCAGCGCGGCACGCGCGATCTGCCGTCGCAGCTGAGCGGCGGTGACCTGGACGGCGACATTTACAATGTCATTTGGGACCCGGAGGTGGTCCATAACGACAACATCAAGCTTTTCCGACCGGCTGATTACCCGCGTGTTACGCCCAAGACGCTGGATCGGCCGGTCGAGTCCATGGACATGGCCCAGTTCTTTGTGGACTTTATGAAGACGGACCAGCTGGGCGTTATTGCCAACAGGCACCAGATTCTGGCTGACCAGAAGCCGTCGGGCACGCTGGATGTGGAGTGTCTAAAGCTGGCCGAGATGCACTCCAACGCAGTTGATTTCTCCAAGACGGGTCTGGCTGTGGACGTCGACTCGATGCCGCGGGGGTCGCGATACCGGCCTGACTTGTAGGTTCTTCTCGACAACTTTTCGATGCTAATAACAAGTGCTAACAACTACATAGTATGGCGCCCGCACCGCCGGCCCACGTGCAGAAATACGGCGAGATTGACCTTTCCAACACGCCCGTCAACCCCGATGCCGATCCGTTTGGCGAGGAAGACGAAATCGCGCCGGCTCACCGGTACTACGAGTCGGAGCGCATTCTCGGTATCCTGTACCGCAATGTCGACGAGCGCAATATCTGGGATGCGGCCAAGATGTCGAATGTCACTTCGGATGATAGTACGGTGTGGGCTGAAATACAGGCGTATGTTGACGGGGTGATTCGGCAGACAGTGGGACAGCGCGAGATTGACTGGAGCTCCAAGAAGCGCGATGCGGCGGAGCTGATGAACGTGTAAGTTTGACGGGGCACCTGGACTACTGGACTACCGACTACTACCGACTACTCTATACAAATAACCCCAAACTGACACACACAGGTACGAATCAACAATGCAGGACCTCATGCGCGAGTTTGCGCCCAACTACATGAACCCGCTCAGCGAAGTCGAAGTCTTTTGCGGCTTCATCTTCACCAAAGAAGGCAGCCAAAGCCGGCGACAACGCGACGCCTCCATCAAGATTGGAGCACGAGTCGATGAATTCACCGCATTCATTGCCCAGCGCATGCGTTGCCGGGACCGGCCGGCGACCGACCTGTCGCGCAAATACGAAGCCCTGGAAATGTGCCTGGCGTGCTTCAAGCTGCAAAACACGAGCGCGCGGCCGTCGGCGGATGAGCGCGTGTTTGGCGGCGGGCCAAACGGGCCGCGGCTGGACGGGCTCAAGGGGTTCAAGGTCATTGCCGGGTCGTGTCTGCTGCGCGAGTTGGCGGCGGTGGTGATGGAGTTGCAGCGGTTGAGGGACGAGCAACTTGAGCGGGAGGATGCGCAGCGGTATCCGGCGCCGGGGGCGACGTCGTATGGGAGCATGATGGCAAAGGGGGGCAATTCTTAGCATGTGCTAGTAGTAGTAATGTCACATACTTGGTACTGACTGCCCTTACATTAGTCCCGTTGACATTACTCTCGTTGGCATTACTCCCCTTTAATAATCAATTCCCAGGTGTTTAGGGTTTAGGTAGGGTTGCTAATAGGAATGATTTACTACGTACAAGTCACTTGGCTGCAAATTGTCAGGTGCCACATGTCAGTGGCAACATTCTGCGCAGTAGGCATGAAGTGACTTTTTTTTTTTTTTTATATACTAAGTAACTCTGGCTGGATGGTCTTTTTCACTTGGGTTGGATGATCCTTAAATGTGTGCCGCGTGCTAGTGAAAAGTGGTAAATGACTTGTTTGATGGGGGGGGGG
>LKBB01000312.1:0-15148 GCA_001513885.1 Thielaviopsis musarum
AATTGGGTTTAGCGCCAAAAAAACGTACAGCAAAATTGATGGAATCCAGAGTCAATTCCATGAGAATAGGTGTTAGTTTTAGTACTCTTTCTGTTAAGCTCCCGCTTTATACTTAACAATTTCTTGTTTAATATTTCCTCCAATATTTGACAAGCGTACCATTGCGCACAGATAGTTTTAGCCCAAGCTTCGTATTATTCCGTCGTTGTTAAGCTAGTCTCCAACAAGGCTGCAGTGATGCTTCCGACACAAGTCTTGGCTCTACCCCGAATTTCTAGCATAAATGCGCCAGCCGATCCCGTCTGTGCTCCCGTCAGACAGAAGGCATACCAAACAAACATGGCTTTGAAGAACGACATTGAAAAAATCTCGGTCGAGCAGATTGAGACGCAGACGGAGTCACCGGGCTTTACGCCTGAAGAGCAGCGACGCATCATCCGCCGCGTCGACCGGCGGCTGGTTGTGATTGTTGGGGTTATGTACTGCATTTCTCTAATGGACCGGACAAACATGTCGGCGGCAGCGATTGCAGGAATGCGGACGGAGATTCAGCTCTACGACAACAAATATGTGTGTTTGTTTCTTTCTCACACATCTCCTTTCCATATAGCAATAACTGGGCTGACAAAGAGTAGCAAGTGGCCAACCTCGTCTTCTTCATCACGTACACGCTCTTCCAGCCGCCGTCGACAGTGCTGATCCGCCGTATTGGCGCGCGCGTGTATTTATCGAGCATTACGCTATGCTGGGGCGCAGTGTTGATTGGCATGGGCTTTGTGAGCAACTTCTCGCAGCTGGCCGTGTGCCGGGTGTTGATTGGACTTCTCGAGGCTGGGTTCTTTCCAAGCTGCGTGTACTTGCTGAGCACGTGGTATACGCGCTGTGAGTACTTTGCTTTCTGTGTTGCTTAAAGAAGAGCGCTGACCAAATGGGTTAGACGAGGTGGGAAAGAGGTATTCGGTATTTTACCTGATTGGGTCGCTGGCAGCGGCGTGCTCGGGCATATTGGCATATGGTGTAAGTTTTGTTGTTGACGGCAACACTCATTCACATACACAAGCAACACTCTCCTTGATACTGACAAAAAAACAAAGCTCATGCAAATGAACGGCGTGGCCAATCTCTCTGGTTGGCGCTGGATCTTCATCATCGAAGGAATTATAACGTGCATCGTGGCCCTCCTCGGCTACTGGCTGCTCGTCGACTTTCCCGACTCGCCGCGCCAAACATGGAACTTCCTCAACGCCCAAGAACGCGCATGGGTTATTGCCCAAGTGGAGCGCGACCGCAGCGACACAGTGGCAACAAAGTTCAACCTCGGCGTGTTTCTGCGCAGCGGGCGTGACTGGAAGGTGTGGATGTACGCGTTGCTTTTTTTCAACACGACGACACAAACGTATGCACTGGCATATACGCTGCCTATAGTGTTGGTTTCCAGCCTGAACTTTTCGGTGGGCGCGGCACAGTGTCTTGTGGCGCCGCCATATGCCTTTGCAGGCATCGTCATGTTTATATCGGCGTGGTTCGGCGATCGCTATCGTCTGCGCGGACCAGTGATTGTGTTTAGCAGTCTTTTGGCTCTCGTGGGCTTATCAATCATGGGCTTCGCATCGAACGCATGGGTGCGCTACTTTGGCGTGTTTCTCGCGGCTGCTGGGGCAAACTCGAATATCCCCAATGTCATGACGTACCAGGCAAACAATATCCGCGGCCAGTGGAAGCGAGCATTTTGCAGTGCGACCATGGTGGGTTTTGGCGGCATTGGCGGTATTGCGGGGTCGTTGGTGTTTCGCGACCAGGACGCGCCGAATTACCGCCCAGGGTATTACGCGTGTATTGCGTGTTCGGCGCTGAGCGTTGTACTTGTTGGCGTATTGAGCATCGAGTTTTGGCGACAGAATGGACGAGCGGAGCGGGGGGAGCGGAAGTTGGAGAGTGAGGAGATGGAGGGCGGGGTAGAGTCTGAGTTTCGCTACACTTATTAGAACGGGCTTACACAGTAGTAGTCAGATAGTGTTTGGGAGGATCAGGACATGGATTGGGACAAGGATCAAGGATTACAGCACAGTAGTACTTTTACGCTTTCAACCTCAGAAACCCCAATAAACTCAATAAACCCCAAACACGCTTCAATAAACATCTACTCCACCTTACTTTTCAGTCATACGTCACATAATTATAATTATCTGTAGTTAGCTTTATTCCTAGTAGCGCTACATAGCACAATTCGAACCAATTATTCTGCAGTGTTTGGTCGCTAAACTGTCCCTAGTACAGACTTTGGAGCGCTGCACCTGTATTGGTAAGCTTGGAACAAATAATCCTAGTAACCCCAAGAGTTAGCTCTATAGGTTAGAATAAATAGGCAGAATCAGAACACTTTGAGGCGTAGTGGCAGTGTGTATTGGAGTTAGGACTTTGGCTCTTATTAACGGTAATGGATCTTTGTTTGATCAAGACAAGATGCAGATTAAATACCTTTCCAGTAGCCTAGATAGTCAAACCAAGGTAGAAGAGACTGACGCAGATTCAGGACAAATTGGCTGCGCTAACCCATGCTATAGGCCGTTAGCTTCTCGTAATCTTAGAGTCTAATACAGCACTCTAGTTCTCAGGTATTAAACGAGACCTACTCCATTCGCGATTCTAAAGACTGACCCTTTCTGCCCTCAAATTCGCTAGCCTAGGCGCCGTCTTCATCTACTTTCAACTCAGCTTCAATAGATGGTTTCCATTCTTGATTGCCGTATATAAAGCCTGCTTGAAGTCAACTATGACCTGGCTCTCAATTATATCTATACTATAGAGATCAACGCTAGAGTAGAAGAGGCGTGCGAATTTGGCTGACTCAATGAAGAGCTTCCCTCAGTCTATAAGACTGGATCGAAGTTCACTAATTCTTTGTCTTTCTCTGTCTAGCTAATTGTAATCTTTGACTTTCGTTTGAGCCCAACACGTCATTCTTTGATATAGCATAGAACCTTAGGGGGTGAATCAGCAGCGACGTGACACCGACTTTATTATAGAACTTGGGAATCTTGTGACCGGCCCAAAATTAATGCCGTCAAAGTCAATTTAAACAGCTGCTACATTTACGCCATCTCTCTCATTATTGACGTTCGAAACGATAGGCAAAGTTTCTTTGTAATAAGAAAAGGAAACGGCTATAATCTGTTTAGAACTGCTCATAGCGACATCAAACGGGTTGAACAGATAGACAAGATCTGAGTAATAAATGTGGGAGCAGACCAGGCTCAGGATATACTTGCGGAAAGACTTCTTTAAGAGTTCGAGCTTACAAATGTCCTTATTTCATTAACCTCCTTAGTACTTGGGCGTTTCTGTAACGTGCCCCTATTGACTTGCAGATCTTTTCATGATAAATCATTAGTAGTACATATATCTCCTTTTTCCGTTATTTCCAAATCTGAAAGTAGGGTTAGTCTTAGAACTTATATTTAGCTTGAATAGAGCTCTTTTTCATCGGCTTTGTATGCTTCTGAATTGGCACTGCTGTAACTATAGCTACTAAATCAATAGAAAATAGCTCTAATACCTACCATATGTATACAATTGTTATGATTTCGGTATTGCTTAGACTAGTGAGCTTATAATAGTGCAACCAAATGTGTCTTATAAGAAACCTTGAGTTTTAGCGAACGCAATTGCAGAGAACTATAGATATATGTGAGTTCCTAGTTTTCTAGGAACGCTGCACTGTAAACAACTTCTTCTATGCTAAAATCGTTGAGGGGGATTTGAACTACCTAGCAAGTAAGTATGTAAGTATCTTTGAAAGCATGAGAATATTAGACACTGATTTATAGGGCACTCCTTTTCAGTAGTTCTCTATTATTATTATCTTCTTCTATTTAGGCATTGCTTATAGGCACTGATAGTTAGATAAAGATAGTAGATAACTATAGATAGGGAGACTATGAGATATATAAAGAAGGGAAAACAGGCGTAGTAGAGTCGTAATGTGGCGCAACCAGAGTCGCACTACAGAACAGTGTGGCAGTACAAATCGGTCGTTGTAGAGAATGGCGATTCGTACCAATTGACTGATCTCAAAACGTGACAAAACCCCTATCTAGTTTTAGTACAATTCGAACTTCTTTTACTTTACTTACTATATGCTAATATCGCTTGATTTACGAGAGACCCAAAACGTTACAGAAACCCATGCATGTAAGATCCAACGACAATATAGGATGTCCTATGCAAACTATAATATCTGCTCTCTTGCTTTGGGTTTATGTTTTTAGCTTTTCTCTCATTCTAGACTCTGCAATTTTCTACAAGTGCGACGAGCCTAGCTATAACTAGGCTCATGCTCTGCCATTTCTTCTCAACTTGACAGAGCAAGGCACTATGAAATGACTAAGTAGGTAAGCTCCTATATATGTTCAAGTTTAGGGCTATGTCCAAACCTTGATATAAAAGTAGGACAACTTAGATATAATCATCTGCTCCAACCTCTTTTCTGATAATACAAAATTTTTCACTAGGCAGAGGCGCTTTTAGTAAAGGAACCCTTTTGACTATACAGAAGCGCTATTGGGTGAATATATAGAATATATAATATAGAAATTGGTTCTCAAATGCTAGCAAGAAAAAAGCAAAAAGTATACATACAACACTAGGGATTCGCACGTGGTCACCCACCGTACTACTAGTCCAGCGCTTTGTAGTTTAACTAAGGGAGAGCGGACGGGATCCCGTGTTTTCTACAAGCTATGGTCGTATGTGTTTGTTGAGGAACAAATAAGACTTTATAAATGATGTAGTAATGAATCAGAGCAAAATTCAGCACAAGGCTGCAGTCCTAGTTCATTGCAGAGAGCCTAAAAAGTCTCTGCCTAGTACCCAATCTGGCATTGTATATTCCCATGTGGAAGCAAGGCAGACGTTAAATAGTTCAATTAAATAATCAGAGCAAAAATCGTGGAATATAAGTAGATGTAAAATAGCTTAATAAATCAGAGCAAAAAGCGAAAGACTATACAGCATGTCGCGCACTAAAGCCCGAATAAAATTATAACTATAGTAAGTAGGAATTTTGAGCAGATTCATTCTATACTGCCAACGCCTTTTTTCAAGTAATGAAATCTGCATATGGAGTACAAGTTACATTTTGTAACGACGTCAGGTTTTTGTTGCACTATACTAGCATTATTCTATGTGAATGAAATACAAGTTACACAAGTAATACAGCCTCTTATAGCCAAGCAGGTATGTGTAAGTTACTAGGCCAGGGATATTGCTACAGCTACAGTTAATATGAAGTAAAAAGTCTACGCTACTATTAGGAATATTCTACGGCCTCAAACTAAGGATTTAAGTCTTAGAACACTGTCTTGATTTAGCACTTTCAATAAGCATCTAAACTATTTTGATTTAATACTTCTGCAAAACGTCACCCTGGTTTCTTTTACTAGTAGATACCTAGGCTGTCATGTCATGGCCTTGTAGGAGCTTGACACATTCCATCATACCTTGTTGCGATACAAAGGAACCGAAAAAAAAAATATTTAATAAATTTGTTGAACAATCCGATCGCAAGTGCTACAGCCATAATAACATCGATCAAAGCAACCAATAGCGACAATCCATTCCACTTGAAATGTTGAATTTCAAGGACGAAGCGTTTGCATCAAGCTCGCCATCCTTTGCTCTCAAGAGCGAAATGTACAGCGCTTACAACATCCAAAACGGGTCAATTACTAGGGCGCCTTTTGGCTTTACAACATTACTTGAATCTGAGACAAAAAGTAAGAACGTTACCCTGGATTCCCTATTTTCAATACCAAAAACGGTCAACTCGCCAAGGGAAGCAGAAGCCCCTGGAATACGTGCCGTTTGCCAACTGGATGAAGAAGACATTATAGCCGCTGCAGATAGCTGGATAGTGAAAAGAAAGCTGTCAACGCCATGACTGTGATGAGTGTAAAAGTATCAAGACGATGCCAGGACAAAACGCAAAAAGTGAACCGAGGCGGACTTGAACCGCCGACCTTTTGTGATCCAAGATCTTGAAAAGATGTTAGACAAACGTGATAACCAACTACACCATCGGTCCTTGAGTATTGAACTCACATAATGGTCATTATATACCCTTGCAGTTTTCAGCGGCAATTTTTGTCTCAACTATTCTTATCCCTGCTGCTCTTGGCTTCACTGACTCACAAGAATCAGACTTTTAATCATCAAGACATTACTACACTGTAGTTCATTTCATTCTTCAACAGTTCTTGTCTCTGCCAACTGCCGTCAATTCCAACAACCCATCCCATTCTCTATACAATCCTTGTTTCCTCTTTTCTTCAATGCATAACGAAAACAAGCATAAAAGCCAAGCATAACAATAAACAAAAACTTGGACTCCACAATAATACGGTGCCCAGTTAATTACCCCTGAGCTTTTGCCCCTTGTTCCTGCTGCAGCCTGACGTCACTTTCCAACCTCCTTCGCGATTCCTACGTACAACCAACAAGAAAAATTCACAAGTCGTCAAAATTTTATATGGTATGAACCTGAAATTAGCTAAAGTAGAAAAAACTGCCACTCCAAAGACTAAAATCACACAAAAGCAACTCTCATCGTACAGTACAACTCTCAACCAGGAATAAATGGATGAATGATAAAAACAGAAAAGACACTTGGTATCTATTAACATAAAGATGTAGGTGCAAGGGCAGGCCCTCGACTTGGATTAAACAAAAAAACGTGATATACTATGCATAACAACGCGACTAGGTGCGCGATCAGATGAAGGCTCGAACCGACGAGAATCGAAGAAGAAAAAGAAAAAAAAGAGGAAAACTGAGAAAAGAAAAAAGGTATAAAGGGCGTGCTTTTTAGGTTTCGTAATAATGTTTTTGTCTCATCACGGATTCCACTCTACAAGTGTGCGTCAGACGACACAAGAATGGAAGCAAGACAAGTCAAAGAAAAAAAAAAAGAAATGGTCATCTCGAGAGGCCCAACCGTGGCAATCCAACCTCATCGGAAACCACTAAAGGGTTCCGCAAACAGATGAGAGGAAAAGCGGGCTAGGCTACCAAGCAGTGGGCAGGCAAAAGCGAACTTAGACGCGAGCCTCGTCCTGGGAGACGTGCGGCTCACCCTCTCCCGACTGCTCAGAAGAGGTCTGCTCAGTCGACGACAAAACGTGCTTGGACGAGTCCCACTTGTGCGAGGTGATGGGGTTGACACCCAGAATGTACATGGTGTCAATCTCCTCCAGCGAACGGTCCTTGCACTCAATGACGAAGAAGAAGACAATCAAGACCAGAGCACCGCAGCAGCCGGCAAAGACCAGACCGTACAGGTAGTCAATGGCACCGGTGATGAAGCGAGTGAAGAACGACATCAGGAAGTTGAACAGCCAGTTGGAGGCGGTGGCCAGAGCCATGCAGGGAGCACGGTACTTGGCGGGGTACAGCTCGGCAACGACGGCCCAGACCAGAGGACCCCAGGTGGTGGCAAAGGCGGCAATGAACAGGCACGAGAAGACAATCAGAACGTTGCCGGCAGTGGGGGTGTTGGCAGGGTTGACCTTGTCCAGCTTGAAGTGACCGACAAAGGCGAAGACGAGGAAGCACATCATCATCCAGGCGGCACCAACCATCAGAGCGTTACGGCGACCAGACTTCTGGACAACGTACAGACCACCAAAGGTGCAGAAGACGTTGACGGAACCCAGAATGATCTGAGTGACGTACGAGTTGGACAGACCGGTGGCAGAGAAGACAGTAGTACCATAGTAGAAGAAGAAGTTGGCGCCAGTCAGCTGCTGACCGGCCTGCAGCACAATGCCCAGAATGGTACGGTGAAGCATACCGGGGCCGGTGAAGATCTCAGTCCAGTTGGTGTCGACGGCAGCCTTCTCCTCCTCAAGCTTGACGCGAATCTCAGTCAGCTGGTTCTCGACAGAGCGGTCGTTCTCCTCAACACCAGCCAGGCGGGCAATGGTGGCACGGGCCTCATCGACGCGGCCGATACGGTAGGCGTAACGGGGCGACTCGGGCAGGACCAGGATACCCAGACCCAGAATGATGGCCCACAGGAACGAGATACCGTTGGGAATTCTCCACGAGGCAGAAGAGTCCATCTTGGAGGTACCGAAGTTGATGATCTCAGCCAGCCAGATACCCAGGGTGATGAACAGCTGGTACATGGAGACAAGAACAGCACGGATGATGGCGGGAGCAGACTCAGACTGGTACATGGGAACGGCGACCGAGAGCGAACCGATACCGACACCGGTGACCAGACGGCCAACGGCGAACTGGACCCAGTGGGTGGAGGACGAGATCTCGATGATGGTACCGATGCAGCAGGAGAAAGCGGAAATGGAAATGCAAAGACGGCGACCGAGAGTGTCGGCAATCTTGCCAGCACCGAGCGAGCCCAGCAGAGCACCAATGCACAGAAGGCCGACAATGGTACCCTGGCGGGCAGCAGAGAACTCGTAATCGTTGCTCTTGGCGTTGTACTCGCCGAAACGCTTAGCGTAGTCCTTCATGGCGAAGAAACCGGAGATCTGACCACTGTAGAGGCAATATTGTTAGCACTGAGCATATTGACGAGGCTGAGGGTGAGTGCATTGTGTGACCAAGTCAAGAGCAGGTGGAAAGAGACTGCAAGTGAAGAGGATAAGACTGCGAGTGGGATAGCGTACCTGACGTAGCCAAACATGAAACCACCAATAGAAGCAACACAGCCCAGGAAGCAGGCCATGAAGGTGACGCGCTGGTTGGCGACATCGTTAGAGACCTGATCGGTAGGGCCTTCAGCCTTTTCCGAATGATCGGTTTGTCTCTTGAGGAAACCCATTTCGTATCAATATAGAAAAAGTAGAAATGTAGAAATGTAGATAGAAAAGACACGGATGAAAGATTGACGCTGGATCCAAAGTGAATTGAAGCCAAGCTAAGATGCAAGCAAGTCCGATGAAGAAGAAAGAAGAACAAAAAATGATCCCAAAGAAGGTGGAAGCTTGAGACTTTTTATTTGTGGCCCGAGACGGAGTGGAGTCAAAGACTTGGAACTTAACTTGAAGTCGGCCAAGACTGACTGACAGAAGTTTTTTTTTTTTGGTTGCGTGAGCTGAGGTTAGTGGATAGTTTGGTTTAGTTAGTTCGTGGGGAAAGCGAGTGTGTCGATAGCGAATAGCCAAAAAGAGAAAAGCTAGGCTAGGTCCGACCACCCCACAGGAAAAAGAAAATAAACAAATAAATAAACAAATAAACCCAAAAGTCCAAAGACGTCAAAGAGAAGCCGGTTCGTTGTCTCTGGCCAAAAGACAACTAAATCCAGGCCGTTCTTGTAGCGCAAAATAGTATAATTTCTCACTTTTGATAGCGCTCTGGCTCCCCCAAGAATGCGTGCGTGTGTGCGTGCGTGCGTCGAAGTTGATGAAAAGAGAAAACAAACGATAAAATAGCCATAAACTCAGACACACTGTAATTAAAAGGGATAAAATGGCCCTGGAATTCTCGCTGTGGGAATCCCAAAAACGGCAAAGCGCTGACTTGTAATGCAACTTTGTTTTCTCTTGTAATTAAGATATCATTAATCGCCACAGAATTATGTGTTTTTTTTTTGTTTTTTTTTCGCCTTTTGTTATTATTGATTTCGATTGTTTTCATCAGTGTGCCAAATTCCCACATTAAGGTGGATCTGTGTTTGTAACTGCGTACAAGTACAGCGAATCTAGCCCGCAGCCACAGAGCCGCTGGCTGCCATAGAACCGCTGGCCACCAACGCCACATCCTTGAGCAGTGTTCCCTTTGCCATTTACATCGGCGAAACCCTGGCTCTAGCGAGGTCGCCACATGACAGCCACAGCCGATCCACTATACCACCCGCAAAACAAGCGCCCCCAGACTTGTGGAGTGGAGCTAGGGGCCCCCATCCTAATGCGGAAAACTGTGCTTGTACTCGTTGATAAATAAATAAATGAATAAATAAATAAACTCACTAACCACCCAGAATCATTCATCGCGTGACCCTCTCTTTTTAGGCTCTGTGGCTTTTCTGGCTCGTTCTCTCAGAAACTATATCTGGCGCCACAGCACTAAACGCACGCCCTTTTCTTTTTTTTTCTTACGTATCTTCCTATAAAATAGCACCGGATGACCCGACATTCGGCCCGCTTGTGGGGCCAGGATTGACCGCCTGTAGTTGCCTCTGGACTCACCTTGGCCTTCACTAAAGCGAAGCCTAAAGGCCACGGCGAAGACCACTAAAGCCAGCGACTTGACCACTGTGCAGAGGCCAGTGGCGGACACTGGGGGCCTCTAGAGGGCTGCCGTGGACAAAAGCGTAAAAAAAAGAAAAAGAATTAAAAAAAAAAAAAAAGTAAGACAATTGCTGGTTGCAGAACAAGTCAACGATTCACCGGCAAAATTCGCGACTGCGGCAAACGCTAGAATTATGCAAACATTCTTCTTGTTCTTTTCTAGTTGAGTTGGCGGTAAGATTTTTTTTTTCTGTACAAACTGGTGTTACTGCACAGGAGAGAAAATAACGAAACGCCCAATTAAAAATAAAAAGAGAAAACTGCGGCTCAGCGGTTGAGGCTCAAAAAGTCGGCTTCCTTGTGGACTGCCAGCGCAGAAATCTGCCGTCCTTTTTCTGACTTGCTTCAGCGAGCGTCAGTGGGCGGGCTATTTTTTTAGTGAGCTGAGCTGGTCTCTTTAGTGGGCTGGTTTTTCTGGTGGGCTGGTTGGTTTTTTTTGGTGGGCTGGTTTTTAGTGGGCTTGTAGCAGGAGATTTGTACTCAGTAGGCTAGACCCTGTCTTTGTCGTGCATGCATTTTATGTGCATATCCAGGAAATGTTGCTTGCACTTGCATTCGCATAGACATAACAATGGACGAGTTCACCCCTGTTTTTGCTGCTTGGTCTATTGCTTTCGCTTTTGACTCGCATCTTGAGGCAGAATTAAGCACAGAGAACTTGTTCACAGCCTGTGTTCTAGTCGAATAGAGGCTTTCAGAAGCACAAACAAGCTTATCTGTAAAAATTGACAGGATAGTTTCATGGCCTGACTTCTTCGGCACAACTACGGATACTGTGTCTCCGTCGCGTTGCTTCTGGATAGAGCTATTGGGCGACCGTCCAGCGATGAATTATAGGGGATTCCCGCCACCTATCCGGGCCGCGCTGCACTGTAACCAGCTGTTGTCAACCCCACTAAAGCCGCGCTGTAAGCCTGTAAGCTCACGCCACTACGCATGGCATTTTGCACTAAGAAAAAGAGGCGAAACGGCGCGCCACTCGTCTTTTCTTGAGTCCATTTTCGCCCAGTAATCGAGCGGACATAGAGAGAAAAAAAAAAAAAAAAAAAAAAAAAGGAGGCTCTGCGGCAAAATTGTTTTTGTGTCCGAAAAAAGGAGGATCTTTGATGATTCTTTTCTACCGACATACGCCAAGGCCCGAGAGAGAGAGGAAAAGAGAGAAAAAGAAAAAAAAAAAAAAGAATTGGACGAGAAAGCAGCACTTGGTCACCAGACTAATTCTATAGTGCCACAAAGGAAAAGCTTAACTCAATATCAAGGTCACCGCCAACCTCTACCAGAAAAGTATCACGACGAGGTAGGTTTGTTTGTCTGCCCATGGTGCCATCTGCCCACCAAAAGGGCCGTTTTTTCTAGCTCTGTCCGTTATTTCACCATGTATCTTTTGTCGTCTTGTTCAGCAACAAAGAATGAACAAGAAAAAGAAATGGCCCGGCCGCGAAAAAAATAAAAAAAATAAAAAAATAAAAACCAGGAAGGGGTGCGCGCCCTTCGGCCTCATTCGCGGCCTTTCTCACCCGTGCCATCCTCCTTGAATTTCCTTACTTTTTATTATTTTCTATTATTTCGTTGTCCGAGTTTTCTCATTTTTAAAAAAATGAAAAAAAAAAATGAAAAAAGCAAATATGAACTTTCTTTCTCCAGATTTCTTTTCCTTTTTGCTTTCTCCAGGTTTTTTTTCTTTCTTGCTGGGTCCTTTTCTCCAGATCACGGGCCAATTTCCTTTTAAAAATCATCCAACTTGAGAAATGGGCCCATGGGCTGAGAGCTGCCAACACCCTCCGTGTGGAGGTGAAGCCTGACTTTTTCTATGCAGCCAGTCAAGCTGCTAGGCAAACTTGGGCCAGGCCAGCCCATAGTGTCCGCTAGAGAATGGAAAAAAGGAGGGGAAGGCTGCCCAGAAAAGTCTGGAGATACCTAGTCAGGTCAGCAGAGCCTGAGGGAAATCTGGAGAAGGGCCGACAACTGTTTTCCACGCTTCTCGTTTTTAAGGCCGATTTATTTCTTTTCTGGCCGATTGGTTTACCTAGACTCGCGCTGGGATAAATGGCCGAGCTGCGACCTGCGTGCGTGAGCTTTGCGAAAATCTGGAGAAGATGATGAAAATGATGTGCCCAGCGTGGAGTTCTCCAGATTCTCCACGAAGAGTGCAGCCCAGCCTTGTTTGGCTTGACTAGCCTTGTCTTTTGTTGTCGTGGGTCGCCTCGTTTCGCCTCGTGTGATTTTGGCGATGGATTGTCATCATTTGTGATTTAAGATGGTTGTCATTGTTTGTGATTTGAGATGGTTGTCATCATTTGTGATTTAAGATGGTTGTCATTGTTTGTGATTTGAGATGGTTGTCATCATTTGTGATCTAAGATGGTTGTCATTGTTTGTGATTTTAAGATGGTTGTTGTAGTTCAGTAGCTGTCTAATCAAACATGAGAAAGATTGATCTTCTTCTTGCTGCTGATCTTGAAGAGACGAACTCCAAGTGTGAAACTTTAGAATATAACCTTAGGGTTGAACCCACCGGCGCCATGTGGTGTCAAGTGTCAGGCGGTCGGTCTGTCAGCGACCACAAGCCCACTAAATCGGGCTGTTTAGATTTCTGTCAGAGTTTTCCCTCTTTTTGATCCCCAATTGAGTCAATCGCACATCAAGCGGCCATCACCAACGGGCCGTTTTTTTCTTTTTCTTTCTACAGTTGTTCTCGTTCGATTTTCCTTCTTCCTGCTAATTTTCGTTTCCCTCTTCCTCCGTCATTGTTCGCCGTCAACAGCGTCAACGACTAAGCCGAAAATGACCTCATCCTCCGCTTGTGCCCTGTATTCGTCTCGAACCCTAGAAGAAATCCAAATGCAAGAGAAAAGCCAAAAACGAGATGAGACAACAACAAACAGTAACAAAAAAAAAAGATAAAAAAAATAAAAGCCGTCATTTTTGAGGCTCTGGGTGAGACCACCCCCTGTCGCTTCATTCGGGCCGAGATCGTTTTCTAGACCCATCTCACAGACTGGCCTATCCTTGTCCGTAAGGCCCCGTCGATTTTGAGAGCCCCCGTTGGTTATGAGAGCGCTGATAGGCTACAATGACAGTCGAGAGCCATTTCTTCACTAACAAGAGTTGAAGCAAGCCCGGCTATTGTGTTCTCTCTTCTCTCTTTTATTTTATTCTTTTTTTTTTTGCTGCAGCTGCAGCTGCAACCGCCGACCAACGACCACTGCTCAAGAACAGTTAGCGAACAAGAACAGAACAGCTACAAAAAAAACAAAAAAAAAACAACGCTACAGTAGGAGAATAAAACAACGCTACAGTAGGAGAACAAGCCAACGCTACAGTAAGAGAACAAATGACTACTGGTAACACTAACTGGTAGTAGTAGCAGCAGTCTCCACGATCGAATCCCACCCGACCAACGGCCCTACACACACCTCTCCAAACAAAACGAGACGACAACGCTACTACATCTACTTTTAAAGTACTCGGGAATATTGGTCATGTGCACACTCAGCCGGTTTGAGGGGGAAATTTCCGGGGCAGAAACTGGGGCCAACCCTTTCTTGAGACCCGATTTATCTTTTTCTTATTCTTTTTTTCGTGGTCGGTTTTGCTTGAAGCTCGGCCGTACGAGAGACTATGCTACTTGTTTCTGGGCTGCTTGACTTGTTTCTGGGCTGCTTAACTTGCTGCTTGGCTACTTGACTTGCTGGTAAAGCAAATGTACATAAGCTTAAGCTGTCAACAAAAGTCACCACGCTCCATCCGGCCTGCTGCGATGTGATCTGATTTGACATTGGCCTGATGCACTCTGGCGTGACGTGATGCGATTTTCCTGTCTGCAGCTGCAGGCAGGCTTAGGCGACACGACACGACACGATGCGGCGCGACGCGATGCGATACAGACACAAGTACTGGCTTGTCGTATTGTGTCAGGCGAGCGACTGCAAGCGGAAAGCTAGGCTGTCTTGCTTCAGGCCTGCTATTTAATGGTTCAATGGATTCAATGGCATTCTGCTTTTGGAATTTTGGTACGACGAGTTGGAGGTGGCATTCCAGACGATGCGTAGGGTTCTACTAGTAGTACTACTGGTAGTATTCCTAGTAATGTCTCGTGTACCTGAAAATGTTTCTGTCATGGAATTGATTGTTCATAGTGCCAGTCTAGGTCCAGTCTAGGTCCAATAGGTAGTGGTGGTGGTCACTAGAAATGAAGGTGAAATCTCTGCACTCGGCTGGCATTCTTCTCCACACGGAGATATGATCCTACTGTATATGGGGGAAGAAGTGTTCTCAGACGTGGCAGCAGGAGGCGGAGGAGTCTAAGTGGAGGACAAGTGGAGGTGGAGGGCACTAACATGGAGCTGCGTACCAGAAACACTGGTACAGCAAGTGAGTAGAAATGACAAGCCAAGACAAGGCTTGACCGACCACCGGTGATGGTTGATCCTTTGGGCTCTTGAGAGTACAGTGGAGTGAGTTAGTGGCCCAAACTAGTAAAGCAGAAAGAAGGAGAAGGTTGAAGAATTGGGAGGCAGGATGCAGAACGAATGGGGCTAGTGTTCCAACAACTACGAGTACAGTCAGTACAGTAGGTAGCAAAAACGGGGCCCCAGAGTTGGAGGGCTAGTACAGACAGTACAGCACAGCACAGACCAGACAGTACAACAGTACAGCAAGCATTTCTCGGCTGGCAGAGGGCGTGAATGCAAAACGACGCCACACACAAAAGACGAAACACGAGGGCGTGAACGCAAGAAAGCAGCGATAGAAGACAAAAGAACTTGGGTAATTTTGAAAGGGCACATGACCTTTCAGAATCTTCCTTTTGTGTTCCTTCTGGGGATTTGGGGGGG
>LKBB01000315.1:0-22984 GCA_001513885.1 Thielaviopsis musarum
CGGGCGGGCGGGTGGAGGCGTGGAGATGGAAAAGCGAATGAATATAGTTTGGCGTGGGGTAGCGTGAACGTGGTGATGCAGACGTGGATGTGATGAGAGCTGGCTAGTTGTCGTTGGAAGTTGTAGTCGGCAGGTCAAGGTCGGGAGCACGAGATCACGTGCGTGAAAGCTTGTTTGCCTTTGTACAGCACGGTAGTCAGTGGCGGCTGCTGACAGCTGTCGGTGAAACACGATGGAAAATACAAGTAGAAGAAAGGTGGGGTCTTGTAATGCGTACTGCAGCAAGTTTAGCACTAACGAAACGAAGCTATAACAGAACAAGCGGTGGCAGCTAAACCTTGTAACTGCCTGTAATTGGCGGGTGGGACGCAGCACTGCAATCTGGCTTCAAATGCCACTTTACTTAATGTTTGTGTGCCTGGAATTGGAATTGAATCAGAGTAGTCGGAATTGGAAGAGGTGAAGCATTGAATTAGAAGGCTACGAGGATCTTGGATCACGATCCATAATTTGAACCTGAATTTGTCTTTCTTTTTTTTTTTTTCCTTTTTTTTTTCTTTCTTTTTTTTTTCTTTCTTTTTCCTTTTTCCTTTGCAATTTGTTATTATCGCCCTTTAATTGCTGCTGTCTGGACTGCAGATTTCCGATTGATTAATTGCTTTCAATTACCGAGCAAAGCTCTTCTAAACCATCAATCAGCGATCTGAAGATCAACAGTCTAAACCAACAGTCCAACAGTCTTGGAAAACAGACCAACCGTCTAAACGAAACAGACCAACAGTCTAAACAAAAACAATACAAGACGAAGCGAGCGAACCACCACTAAAACGACCATCTCGACATTCCTTTCTCCATCACCCCAATCGATCCCCGAAATCGCCTGCTGTCGCAATGGTCCGCCTCCGTGAAATCCAGCGCACGGCTGCGTTTGCCTGGTCGCCCGGAGCGTCCAAGCCGCTGATTGTGACGGGCACCCGGGCCGGAGCGGTTGATGCCGATTTCTCAGACGAGACGAAGCTCGAGCTGTGGGATCTGAGCCTGGACGAGGCTGAGCAGGGCGCTGAGCTGCAGCCTGTGGCCAGTATTGCGTCGGATGCGAGGTGAGTTTGGCGGTTGATTGTGGAGGAGAGACGAAGACGAAGGCGAAGACGAAGACGAAGATGAAGAGGAGGAGAGGAAGACGAAGAGGAGGAGAGGAAGACGAAGAGGAGGAGAGGAAGACGAAGAGGAGGAGAGGAAGACGAAGAGGAGGAAGAGGGAAAAAGAAGCGTGAAAAGGAAAAGAAAAAAGCTAACAGCTGGCGTGGTGCAGATTCTACGACCTCGCCTGGGGCCAACCAGACGACAAATACGCCAAAGGCATCATTGCCGGCGCCCTCGAATCCGGCTCACTAGACCTGTACGATGCTGCCAAGCTGCTGGCCGGCGCGTCGGCCGAAGAAGCACTGATTTCCCGGTCGACAAAACACAGCGGACCCATCAAGTCGGTGCAGTTCAACCCGATAAAATCTCACTACCTGGCTACGGCCGGCGCCAAGGGCGAGCTGTTTGTGTATGACGTCAACGACATGGCGTCGCCGTTCCGCCTCGGCACGGCCACGGCCCGGCCCGACGATCTGGAGTGCGTGGCATGGAACAGAAAGGTGGCACACATTCTGGCGTCGGGCAGTGCCGGCGGTCTGGTCACGGTGTGGGATCTCAAGACCAAGAAGACGTCAGTCACGCTCAACAATAACCGCAAGGCTGTCAGCTCCATCGAGTGGGATCCCAACTACTCAACAAAGCTGGTGACGGCGTCGTACGACGATGCCACGCCCGTGATTTACCTGTGGGACCTGCGCAACTCCAACGCGCCCGAGCGCACCATGCAGGGTCACTTGCAGGGCGTACTGTCGCTGTCGTGGTGTCCGCAGGATGCGGATCTGCTGCTGTCGTGTGGCAAGGACAGCCGCACGCTGGTGTGGAACCCGCAGACGGGCGAGCTGTACGGCGAGTTTCAGGAGGGCACCAACTGGAACTTTTCGACGCGCTTCAACCCGCACAACCCAAGCATGCTGGCCACGGCAGGCTTTGACGGCAAGCTGGTGGTGCAGACGCTGCAGAACACGAACCAGCCGGCGCCAGAGGCCGCGGTGCAGAGCGGGCTGGACGGCGAGGACTTTTTTGCCAGCGCGCAGACGCAGCCCAAGGAGTCGTCGTTTACGCTGGCCAAGGCTCCCAAGTGGATGGAGCGGCCGGTGGGAGCTTCGTTTGGCTTTGGCGGCAAGCTGGTGGTGTTTAAGCCGACAGCAGCCACGGACAGCGGCAGTGGCACTGGCCGGGCGACGTCCAAGGTGGCGATTACGCAGTTCTCAGCCGACACGGAGATTGCGGCGGCCACGGACAAGTTTGAAGAGTCGCTGGCGGCGGGCGATTTGGCGTCGTTTTGCGCGGCCAAGGAGGCGGCGGCCAAGTCGGACGAGGAAAAGGCCGACTGGACTGTGATCAAGACGCTGTCTGGGGGGGAAATGCGTGATAGCATTGTGAAGTTTCTGGGCTTTAACAAGGAGGACGACAACAAGAAGGACGAGAAGGACGAAAAGGACGAAAAGGACGACGACAAGAAGAAGGACGACGAGGACAAAGACGACAACAAAGACGACGACGACTTCTTTGGCGGCGACGACGGCGAGGTCGACGAGGACGATTTCCTGGCCAACTTGACGGCCACCAAGGACTCCAAGATCATCACCAACGACCCCTTCTCCCTGTTTAACGAAGACGAAACCCACGCCGAGCAGGACATCACAGCCGCTTTGGTTCTTGGAAACTTTGACAAGGCCGTCGATCTGTGCATTGGCGAGAAGCGCTGGGCCGACGCGTTCCTCATTGCTAACTGCGGCGATGCTGCGCTGGTCGACAAGGTCCAGGCCGGCTATCTGGCCCAGCAGGAGGGCAAGCCCAGCTACATCCGGCTGCTAAGCTCCGTCATCTCCAAGGACCTGTGGGACGTGGTCAACAATGCCAATCTGGACGACTGGAGACAGACCATGGCCATTCTGTGCACGTTTGCGGCCGACGCCGACTTTTCCGACCTGTGCGAAGCCCTGGGCGACCGCATTCTGGCGGCCGAGTCGGGCGAGCGCAAGGACGCGTCGTTTTGCTACGTGGTTGGGTCTAAGCTGGAAAAGGTGGTGGGCATCTGGATCTCGGAAATGGAGGAGACGCGCGAAGCCGAACTTGCCACGGCTGGCGGCGACTCCAGCTTCTCGATTCACGCGCGCAGTCTGCAGAGCCTGATTGAAAAGGTGACCATCTTCCGTGCCGTAACCAAGTTTGAGGACAAGGACGCTGCTGCTGCTCAGACACAGAACTGGAAACTGGCGGCGCTGTACGACAAGTACACTGAATATGCCGATCTGATTGCCGAGCAGGGCAAGCTGGCCGTGGCGCAAAAGTATCTGGATCTGCTGCCGACGACGTACCCTGCTGCTGATATTGCGCGTGAGCGGGTCAAGCTGGCGACGAGCTCATCCAAGAAGGTTTCTGTTGCTGCTACCGCTACCGCTGCTGCTGCTGCTGCTGCTGCTGCTGCTGCTGCTACCGGAAAGAGAACTCTTCCGGCTCGCCAAGTTGCCGCTCCCGTTGCTCACCAGCCGGCTGTTCAGCCTCGCGCCCCTTCGGTTGCGGTTCCGGCTTCGCAGGCTGCCAACGCGTACGCCCCGGCTGGCTCTTACGCCCCGGCTGCTGCTGCTGCTCCTATTGCTGCTACCAACTCCTACGCTCCCGCTGGCTCCTACGGTGCTCCTTCTGTTCCGGCTTCGCAAGCTGCCAACCCCTACGCTCCCACTGGCTCCTATGCTCCGGCTCACGTTTACGGTGCTCCTACCGCTCCTACTGCTGCTGCTGCTGCCAACCCCTACACTCCGGCTGCTGCTGCTGCCACTCCTGCTGCTCCTCAGTACGGCGGCTACGCTCCTCCGGTCCCGGCGTACGGCGCGCCGCAGCAAAACTTCTCGGCACCTCCGCGCAACACGCCTTCGGCCGCCGGCATTGCTCCTCCTTCAAAGGCCAAGAACATGACGGTGTGGAACGATGTGCCCATGGTGACCAAGCCAGCCGCTCGCAAGGCTGCACCGCCCGTCATCAAGGCGTCGCCCATTAGCTCGCCGTTTTCGCCCGGTGCTAATCTGGCTGGTCCTCCGCCGGCAAACCCGTACGGCGCGCCGCCTAGCTCGACGTCGACGCCGCCGCCGCCGCCCAAGGGTCCTGCGCCGAACCGCCTGACGTCGCCGCTGGCTGCGCCGCCGCGTCCTTCGTCGACCGCTGCCAACGCTTACGCTCCTCCTCCCGCTGCTGCTGCTGCTGCCAACGCTTATGCTCCTCCTCCCGCTGCTGCTGCCAACGCTTATGCTCCTCCGCCGGCCGTCAGTGCCATGGTTGCTCCCCGCGTCAACTCACCCTACAACACGCCCCCGCCGGCTGCCGCGCCCCCGTCGAACCGCTACGCGCCGGCTCCGGCCATGCAGACCACACAGCCTCCTCTGCCGGGCATGATGGCTGCGCCTCCCCAGGCTTCGAACCCGTACGGCCCGCCTCCCACGGCTGCGGCTCCTCCTCCCGCTGTTAACCCGTACGCCCCCACTGGCTACCAGGCTGGTCCTTCTATGGGTGCTCCCCCGATGAGCGGTCCTCCTATGGGCGGTCCTCCTCCCATGGCTGCCCGGGGCCCTGTTGCTCCGCCGCCTCGCGCCGGACCTCCCCCAATGGCCGCTCCCCCAATGGCCACGCCTCCTCCTCCTGCCGCCGCCGCCGCCGCTCCGGCCCCGGCTCCCGTGACGCCCCAATACTCAACTGGCGTGGAGCGCACCAACATTCCCGCCAACGCACAGCGCATGGTGGAAGTGTTTACGCGCGACATGAAGCGCGTCGCGGCATCGGCGCCCGCCACGTACTCAGCCCAGGTCAAGGACACGCAAAAGCGGATTAACATTCTGTTTGACTGCCTGAACAAGGGCGAGCTGATTAAGCCCGACACGATTGAGCAGCTGGCGATGCTGGCGGAGGCGCTGGACGGCAGGGATTACGCGGCTGCGCAAAAGATTCAGGCTGATATCCAGACGAACAAGCCGGATGAGTGCGGCAAGTGGATTGTGAGTTCTCTGATATTTGTCTGATACTTGTATGAAAAGATGAATGCTAACTAACACGGTGTAGGTCGGCGTGAAGCGGCTTCTCAGCATGAGCAAGGCGACGCCTTGAGATTGTGTATAGGTTTTTATGTTTTAGTGGGGGTGTATTATTCTGTAGTAATTTATTGAGGTTATTCTTAGTACTGTTGTAGTAGAGTAGTAGGTGTGGTAGAGTTGGAGTAGTAGAGTAGTAGAGTAGTACCTTCTTGTGTCACAAGGGTTGCTATTTAACAATTGAACAAGGTTCCTCTTTTCACATGTTGTGGAGCTTCATGATTGGCCACCGATAAGCCGATAAGCCCTCTTTCTGACCTGTCTTTGTTGGACCTTGCCTTGAGCTCTGCCAGCATTTCTTTTTCTTTTTCTTTTTTTTTTTTTTTTTTTTTTTTTTCTTTTGTCATTTGATTCCACGTCGATCCGATTACCATCAACTCTTTTTTTTCTTTTTTTTCTTTCTTTCATTTTATTCTCTTCTACCTAGACTTTTACCTATCCTCGTTACCCTTCAAAAAATGGACGGCCCCGCCGCTGACGCCGCCGCCGCTCGCGCCGCTGAACAGGCCCGTATCCGCAAGGAACGCCGCGCAGCCAAGATCCGCGCCGGCGGGTCTGACCGACTGAACAAGATCACCGGGCTGAGCGGACGTCGTAAGCTTCTTCTTCTCATCCCCCCCCCCTTCTTCTTCAATTTACAAATCCACTGGCTTGCTTGTACTAACTGCTTAACTTGGCAGCCGCTGAATCAGAAACCGCCATGCCCCCCGCCGCTGCTGCAGCCACGCCTGCGCCTTCAGACGACCCCGCTGAAGTCGATATATCCAACCACTTCTACGAACCCACCCGCACCCCGCGCGCTCCCATTCCCGACTTCTCGTCCTCCGCTACCGCCGGCACCGACCCCTCTTCTCTCAACGAGGCCCAACTGCGCAACCTGATGCTCGGCCTCGACGCCCCCCCCTCCTCGGGCCCCTTTGGCCCCATGCCCGGTATTCCCGCTGCCGGCGCCGACGACGTCCCCCAGGACCCCTTCGCCATGTTCCAGCAACTCATGGCCGGCGGCGCCCTGCCCGGCATGCCTGGTGGCCCCGACGCCGGCCCTGGTCTCGGCCCCGGCGCTGGCTTCCCTGGCATGGCTCCCATCCCGCCAGCCCCCGTCTCGCGCTCAGCCACGCTGTTCCGTGTGCTGCACGTGCTCTTCGCCTTGTCGCTGGGCATATTCATCGCGCTCAAGACGCCCTTCACCGGCGCGCTCTCGCAGCGGCTCGACCCAGACCTGGACTTTTCCGCCCTCTCAGCCTCTTCTTCCGCCTCCATCATCTCAGCCTCGCCAGCCTTGCGCTCCCCCACCGACTTGCTCTGGATTTTCGCCACAGGCGAGGCGCTCCTCCTATCGGCGCGCTATCTGGCCGAGAAGAATGAACCGTCGGCCGGCGTGGGCGGCGTGCTGGGCACCGTGCTGGGCTTTATTCCGCAGCCGTTTGGTGGCTACATCAAGCTTGCCATGCGCTATGGACAGTTCTTCATGACGGTGCGCAACGATGTCATGTTGAGCGTCTTTGTGCTGGGTGTTTGTGCCCTGATTCGCGCTTGATTTTGTGTTGATCATTGTTTGTCTTTTTTGCGTTAATAGAATACATGGCTTTTATTGAATTTACATCACGTGCATACTTCTGCATTCACTCAAAAATCTCACATCATGCAAAACTCATGAGATATATTCTTTTCTGGTCCCAAAAACTCCCTGGATGCCTTAACAAAAGATATAACAAAAAAACAAAATGGCCGGTAACAAACAAATATAAAAAAATAAAAAAAATCGGCGTAAGTAGAAGAAGAAAAACAAAACAAGGACCGTGACTATCCGCGAGGTTGTCTCACAGGAATGTAATAGCCGGGTCAGTCATATAGTGGGAATATCAGTGGGAACGAACAACGCAACCAGTTTTGGAAAAGAAGAGACGCAACATTTAAGCAGTCTCCTCGGTGCGCGCCTTCTTGGCGTCAACTTCGCTGGCATCCTCGGCCGAACGCTTGCCAGGACCGTGAATAACAGTCTGGCGCTCAGCATCCGTCATGTTGTCCAGGACGTGGTCCAGAGAAGACATGGTCTTGCCCTCCTTGAGACCCTTGTAGTAGGCGTGGATAATCGAGTCGACATCGTCCAGACCAATCGACCGAATGTCAGCCATCTTCTTGATCATGGCAGTGCACTCCTTGTAGTGAGCGTCAGTCATCTCAATGTCCAGCTGGGCAGCACGGTCCTTGATCGAGTTCCAGCCAGTCAGACGCGAAGCGACGTGGATGTAGCGAGTCAGACCAAAGTCGGCGGGGTTCAGAATCTCGTAGGTGCTGGGGTTGTTCAGGATGGCCTTGGCGTGGATACCCGCCTTGTGCGTGAAAGCGCAGAAACCGGTAATGGGGTTGTTGAAGGGCAGGTTGACCGAGACGGCGTCGGCGACCAGCTCCTCAACCTCCTTGAGCTTCTTCAGGTTGTACTTGTTCTTGGTGTACTCGGGCGCGGCAACAACCATGCGGGCAAAGAACGAACCCAGAGGGGTGATACCGTTACGCTCACCAATACCCAGGACCGAGGTGTCGACGTGGGTAGCACCACCCTGCAGAGCAGTGTAGGCGTTGGCAACGGCGCAGCCAGTGTCGTTGTGGAAGTGAGTCTCAATGTCGCAAGAAACGACACCACGCAGCGTACGGACCAGGTCGTACACCTCACGGGGACCGGCGCAGCCGACAGTGTCAGCAATGCCGACACGGTTCACACCAATCTGGTCAACGGTCGAGTAGATGGCCAGCAGATCGACCAGGTTGCTGCGGAAAGAGTCCTCGCTGGAGAAGCGAATCTCAATGCCCTTGCTCTTGACAAAGTTGATGACCTCGATGGCCGTGTTCTTGATGTAGGTCATGTCCTTGCCGTGGGAGTGCTCCATCAGGTACGACGAGGTACCAATGACGACATCGACACCATCAACACCGGTCTCGACGGCGATTCTCGCGTCGTCCATGTTGCACTACACTTTGTTAGATTGGCCCAATACTCGACGCAGCAACCAGTCAAAAACTTACGCGAATGTGAGTCAGGATCTTGGCCTTGAGGCCGAGCTTGCAGATAGCCATGCAGTCATCGCGAGACTGGGGAGACGCAGCAGGGCTGGTCAGCTCAATGTAGTCAACACCCACCTCGTCCAGAGCCTTGGCTGTAAAATGTGTTAGTGGTGCTTGTCTCGGGATTTCGCGGTGGCGGCTAAGGAATTTAGGGCTTATGTACCAATCTCAATCTTCTTAGCTATTAAAAAAAAATGGTTAGCTGGCTAGTCAAATGCGGAAAAGTTTTCAATTGAAAGTGACTTACCAGTGTCAAAGTAGGCGTTGGCGAACTGCTCACCCTCACGCAGAGTCGACTCAATCTGTTAATCGGTAGTTGGTCAGTGCTTGGTTCTTTTACAATCCGTTTTGGGGGCTGCGGGCGCTGAAGCTGTCAACCACGGTGGGCACAGTGCAACGCAGTGCAGCCAGCATGCAGCTCATGGCGCAGTCTCCTGCTGTTTTTGGATTGTAGCGAGAATCGTAGTAGTTCGTCCGACTCGGCGCATTTGTGTAAGACGTACAATCTTGTAACGGTGAACGTTGCTCTGCACGACAAAATATTAGTATTTTTCACTCAATTGCCGGATACTTCAGATCGAAAACTTACCAGGTAGTCGGGAATAGCCTCGTAGGGGTTGCGAGCAGACTTGGGGTGAGGGTTCTCACGAGTCTCAATGGCCGTGTAGCCGGGGTGGCCTTCAGTGGGAGCAGAAGCCATTGTTAATATATGTGTAAAGAAGAGTAGAGGTTGTAGTGTGGTGGTATAAATGCGTATAAGCCAATAAGGATACAAGTATCAAGGATAATTGATGACGACAAGCAACACGGCAAAGCGAATTGAAGCTTGGAAATATAGACAGGAAGGATTTTATGATCAAGATCAAACAGGAAGGAGAGAAAGAAAAGAAGCGTCGAAAAAAAGAAAAGGGAATAAGAGACTTTTATGTGAGAGCCAGAAAAAAGAAAAATCAAAAGCTGGGGGAGTTGAAGTACAGTCGCCTGTGACAATAGAGTATAAGTTTTTTTTATGGGGAAGTGGCAAGGAAGGAGCAGTAGCAGCGCAGAATTTAAAAAAAAAAAAAAAAAAAAAAAAAAAAAAAAAAAAGGGAATAAATTTTTTCTTGCCCAGAGGCAGCCGGAACAGGACCGGAGCACGCCACAAGAATGAACATGGAATATGGAGCGGCTGCAGAACAAAGCTCAGACAAAACCAGGCAAAACACGGCGAAGTAAAACACGACATAGCGGTTACTACACCGTACTAGCCGAATCTGGATCTGGTGGCGATGCCCAGGCCAATTACTCAAAGGCGGCTCTGCTTGCTGGCTGGCTTGCTTGCTTGCTGGCTGGCTTGCTTGCTTGCTTGCTTGCTTGCTTGCTTGCTTGCTTGCTTGCCTTGGTCATTGGCTTCGTCGCCGACACATGACATTGGCTATGGCATTGGGGTAGTAGGAGTAACACTTGGTCTACTTACGCTGGCCATTGTTGCCGGTCGAGGGGACCTGAACGGGGGTGTTGTCTTCGTCGGCGCCGCACATTGTGGATATCGAAGAATTACAGTCGCGCGATTGGAGTGGATTGGTTTGATTGATTGATTGATTGATTGATTGATTGATTGATGCAAGTCGAGCTTTGGCCTGGAAAAATAGAGCACAACGGAACTGTGTAAGCGAAGTCGTTCTCACAAAGAGTAAAACAGGGTAATTCAGTAGAAGCGTGAGGAATCAAAGCAAAAAGGAGTTGTTTGCTGTGAGTGGGAACGCCTCCGGCGGATCGTCTATTTAAAGGACAACAAGACGAGGATGGTGGTGACTCGCAATGGCTCTCAAGGTTGCTTGTTTGGCTATTCAATTGGCCGGCAGTAAAAGCAACCAACAATATGATTTGTGATTTGGAGACAATAAGGAGAAGAGGGTACAGCATGGAATGGTATAATAGCCGCATATATGACTCTTACCTGCTATGATGAGTGATGAAATGCAGCAAATGCGTCAAAGGAAAGTATGAGTAAGAAGCAGAAAGAAAGAGATGACAAGAGAGCGAATAAAAAAATAATAAAGGAAGCTTGCAAGGACTACGACAGGCTAAAATTTGTATGTTGCTATTTTAGCTTGTCTAGATATCGCTCACACAACACAAGACTGCAGGTACCATTTGTACGGAGCACTTCACTTCAAGCCTTGATACAGCTTCGCATTTATAACACAGAGTACGCACATGTGTATGGACGTATCAACTACAGGTCTTGTACTTATTGATACTGCTTACTTTCCAAACCCACGGTAGGGGGCAAGCGCGGAGCTTTGAATATACGGTCAGTCACATCGTGCGTATGTACTTACGTGTGTGCAGTTGCTTTTGACAAGGCAAGCAAGAGCTTATTTAAAAGCGGTGGGCAGCCATCGGAGTGTGTTCTTGCCAGCACATGAACAAGGTTAGCAAACACGCAAGTAGATCTACGGAAGCTACAGCCACTACTTGACACGGATCAGAGAAGGCCACCTTTACTGAGAATCAGAACTGTTTGTCATACTGCGTACTACAAGTATATGATGCCTGAATCGCGCCGCCTGGCTGTTGCATCATTCGTCTCGGCCACCCATCCATCCCTCAAGTCCAGCCCCGCGCTACAAAGATAGATAGTTACTCTGTATTTAAAAGTACTACAAACTAAGTGACTGGTCTTCGATTAAACGGCAGGCTAATTGAGCAAATTGTCGCGTTTTTTTGTTATCTCTCTACTAGCCACCAACCATCAACTTCAGTGTCAAAGCTTTTCATCTTGATGTTTGTTATTCCCTTGATTTTTTTTTTTTTCTCTCTCCCAGCCTTTGAACCTGCAGCATCCCGGCTCTGCGGTGAAAAAGGCCAAGCCAATAACAAAAAAGGTAAAGGCAAGATTCCGAGCGGATCCGCCGCTGCAAGTTCCAGGTAGGGAATCCGCGCTCCAAATGGATCAATCATTGCTCGCCCAATAGGTAGAAAACGGCGGCTTTTGCTTGTGCATTCTTTAGGTTTAGAGAAAAAGAAAATTGAGAAAATTCTTTAATGGGACGTCGGCGGTCCGGCGACTTGACTTCAAAGTTGTAGTACCAGGAACGTGCTTTTACATTGGCTTTCGTTAACCCTATAATTGGCTACCTGAGTAGTACTGAAAAGTTTTCCTTGAAACAATTTACTACGTACATGGATAGTACTTCGCAATACATTATTTTTGACTTGCAGACGCAGCGCGCAAAACATCACTAAGTAAGCTGTCGGGACTCAAATCTGACACATTCAGGCGTTGCCGATGCGCCTTGAAAAGTCTTGCACTTGGCCTGGCGCGGCTGACATAATCTGCGACAACCAAATGTCAGTCCAAGTCAGGTCGGCTGGCTCCCCGCAGCCTTGCCACTTGGCTTCCAGGAGAGCGCCGCTGGCCGCAGACGGCAAGAAGTACGCACAACGAATAGAAGGCAAGGAAATTAATGCGTAGTCATAGAAAATCAATGGAAACCACTATGACTTGGCTGGTTTTTGCATGCCCCGCCACCAGCAAGTGTTAGTACAAGCAACTTGTTTCCGGTTGAGCGCTGCCACCTTGTGTACGCAGTATGTACTAGTAGTAGTATAGGCCAGGAATGAAACGGCCTGGTTTCATCGAATGTGCATAAAGCAAAGAATATGCACAGCAACATGGGATGGGCCTAAGGATCGACAGCTGTCAAACAACTGTCAGAACAGTGAATTATATGACAATGACACTGTACCAAAACACGGTGCTAGAAGAGTCCGACGTTATATTACCAGGGTTAGGGTTAGTAGGGCTATGCACACAAGTGCTAGCTAGCATCTTCAACTCGGGGAAAGTGCGTGGCAGCGGTCAAGACGGACGTTGGAAAGACCGCAATGATGCCAGATAAGGCGGAAACAGTGCAAACAAACAGACGGCACGAGACCAAAAGATTTATTTACACAGTAAAAAAAAAATCTTACCAGAGAAAAGCCGGCTTTAGTGACCCAAAAACTAGGTTAACGCCACAGCCAAAGCGACTGATAACCAAACACTACTCTGTACAGAGTACGAATACAGTGTACAAGCTGGCACAGGCCTCTCAAGTCCAGGCTCTAAATCCGTTTGCGTCCAAAGCCGTCTAAATCGTGCGAATCAGGTCGAACCGAGTCGAAAATGACAATAACAATGCTCGCAGACACTGCCCAATTCCGCCCCCGGAAATCCTTTTCAGTTGTGTGTCCAGCCCCAGAGCAGAACTCTAGCTCCATCTCCAGCTTCTGCTTTAGCTATTTCTGGTCATTGTTCATTTGCTATCGCCTTTTCTTTGACTTTTTACTTTACTGTGCGGGCTTCTCGCACTTTGCTGCTGTTTTTTCTCTATCACTCATACCACAGAGCTACCACACCACTATGCCTTTTGGACTCAACTTTTTCGGCGGCGTGTCGTTTTCCCCGGCTACGGATATCCCCTCGCTCAAGGGCAAGGTGGTGTTCGTCACGGGTGGCAACATTGGCCTCGGCAAGGAGAGCATTCTGCAGCTGGCCGCCCACGAGCCTGCCTCGATCTGGCTAGCCGCCCGTGACCCCACCAAGGCTGCTGCCGCCATCAATGAGCTCAAGGCCAGCGTTCCGGGCGCCACTATCAACTTTGTCGAGATGGACCTTGCGTCGTTTGAGAGTGTGCGCGCCGCCGTCAAGCAGTTCGCCGACGTCGAGGAGCGCCTTGATATTCTGCTGCTCAACGCCGGTATCATGGCTCTGCCGCCTGGCCTGACGACCGACGGCTACGAGATTCAGTTTGGCACCAACCACATGGGCCACGCGCTACTGACCAAGCTGCTGCTGCCGACGCTGCTTAAGACGGCTGCGCTGCCCGACACAGATGTGCGCGTGGTGAGCCTGTCGTCGGCCGGCCATGCGCTGTCGTACTCGGGCCTTGTCTTTGATACGCTCAAGACACCGGCTGAGAGTATGGGCGCGTACCCGCGCTACGGCCAGAGCAAGCTGGCCAACATTTTGTTTGTGCGGCAGCTCGCCAAGGAGTACCCGCAGATCAAGGCGGTATCCGTCCACCCGGGCATTGTCCGCACGAATCTGATGAGCGGCACCACTGGTACGCCGCGCGTCATTCAATACATGAGCGGCCTGGCCAACAACCTGTTTACACCGGTCGAAAAGGGCGCGCTGAACCAGCTGTGGGCGGCGACGGCGCCGGATGTCGTCAATGGCGAGTACTACACACCGGTGGGTGTGCTGGGCGGAGGCAATAGCTATGCCAACGACCTGGACCTTGCCAAAAAGCTGTGGGAATGGACAGAGGAGGAGTTGAATGCGTACCTGGCCAAGGTGCAGGAGTAATGGTTTTGACGGAGGAGAAGGACAAGGAGGAGGAGGAGGAGGTTGGTTGTAGTTTTCAGCTTTATTATGCTTTAGTACATATTTTATTATAAAATCAACGACTATTGTTATGACTACGAATATATTTTAGGATATCGTTTTGGTGGACAATACTTTTGACCTTTTCTAGAGTACAAAGTAGATGGCCAAGATGTGTTTTGCAGCTTTCGCTTTCCACTACCCGAGGTTTCATTGGCGGTTTTGTAAAGGTGGGCAGCAGTAAGAAGCTTAAAAAGTGGTTGTTGAAATTTTTGGCCCTGAGCAGAGCCCTGTAAGTTTTGGGCTTCTGGCGGAGCCCAGGGGAGGCCTACGCAGTTGCATAGTTGGCGGCACTGTGTGCCAGCTGCCAGGAGCTGAAGAGAGCTTGCATAAGTGGGGGGGGGGTATAGGTCTTGTACAAATAAGTTTGTGTAATATCAACTCCACGCAAGTTATTTTTTTTTATTCATTACTCTCATGGAACCCGGAAGTTATGGAGAGACTCACGCAAGTTATGCACATGATGGAAAAACAAGATATATCGTGATCAAGCGACTTGTGAGAACTTCACAACCGGATGAGAGTTAGAATGTGCTATTAAAAGACACTACAGGCCTCATTCCCTTTGTCAATGGTGATAAATTTCTCAAGGTGTTTTATTGCTGTAACTATGAATGTGTTTTTATTATTTGTTTACTTCGTATAAACCATTATTCTTCGTTTCTTCTATTGCAGCTATAGGAACGACCTTAACTTGGGCAAACTCCAAGAAAAATCAAACATACTGTAAAATGGGAATAATAAAAGAGAAGAAAGAGCCCACCACGCCTGTAGGCTGCATAAAGCCCTACAGGAAATGGGGGTTCTCTACTTTTTTTTTTTGAGTAACATCGTAGCAAATATCGAATGCATGTGTGACTATTGTAGAATAACTTTGTTATGATGTTTCGCATGTGAGTCGTTTGGAAACGTTACTGTATGACTGTGACTTTGACTAAAATCGCACGTGAAGCTTTGGCCAAGTTGGGAAGAGTTGCCGTCCATTGGCCCATTAAATTTGGATGTGATTACTGGGCTAGGTTGTTATGGTTACATTTTTTTTTTCTTTCCATTGGATGGCGTCCACTTTGAACATGTCATTGCTCCAACTCACACTCACATTACGACTCATTTACTGCTGATGAACTTACTCATCACAAATTACGAAGTACCCAGTCCATTTATTTAGTTGTTAGGAAGACCTTGCCGTTGGCCAAAGCAAAGGCCAAGCTACGCCGGCAGCTAACGCCCACCCCGGCGCATCCTCTCCGGACTTTTAAGCCGAGCCTTAACAGCTTTGGCCCATGAAGCTTATGACACATAAAAATGGACATGGAAATAGTCTGACAAAAAACCTAGCGGACAAGTTTTAGTTCTCACGATATAATCTCGTCTAGCTTCGTTGACTTGCAGTCATCAAATTATGAAGCATATCAAGAATTCCATGCAGCGTCTTTTGAGGGTAAAAGTTTTTTTTTCTTTCTTTTTTTTCTGTCAAACAAACCTTCGGCACACCGCCCGAAAGGAAGCGCGGTAGAAGGTAAGAGGATCGAAGAGGCTGAGAGGAGGAAAGTTTTTATTTTTTTATTTTTTTTATTTTTTTTTATTTTTTTTTATTTTTTTTTATTTCTTTTTTATTTTTTTTTTATTTTTTTTTATTTTTTTTTTATTTTTTTTACTTTATTTTTTTTTCTTTACAGGGAATTCCGAGGTCGGACGCAGGTTCCTGATTTGCCCCATTTTTTCCATTTTTTTTTTCCCTCTCTCTTGTATGACTGGAGGGAAATGTTTACTGACCTGTAGACACGGTTTAAGAGTCAAGCTGTAAAAGTAAACAGAAACAGAAACAGAAACAGAAACGGAAACAAACAGAAACAGGAAAGAAGAAACACTACAGAGGTTTGAACGGGAATCGCCAAACGAGAGACAAAGAAAAAGCCTCTTATTAGCTGCATCAACTTCCAACTTGGTCAAAAGGGATACAGGTTCCTGGCTGTCGCCTGGAGCTTGGCTTTACGGAGTATTGGCGAACCTAGAAAAGTAGCGGTCTCTCCTTTATACAGTACATGTGTGGATCTTTGGCTCTCGCTCGCCTGCCGGCCGGCCCTGTCTTGGTGCGGTGCGGTGCGGCCCCTGAGGCCTGGGTTAAGACATTATAAACCCTATTGTCAGACCCTATTATACCCTAAAGAGGATGATCTGGCGTTTGGCTCTTTGGTGTGACTATCACATCAACCTCACCGCTCAAGGAGTGAGTAATTCCCGCAAGATCTTCGCATGCGCCGTCGTAGCCTCTAAAACAAACCGCCTCCCTTGATTTCTTTGATGCGGCACTGCTGCTGTGTTCTGCCAGCCAGCGGTTGGCTCCCTTGTCACTTGTAGCAATGAAAGAATAGGAAAATAGACAAATAAGCAGGTCTGTTTATCTCCCACTCTTCATGACAAACCAAACATTGGTCAGCTTCTACATTCCAAAGCCTTTTTTTTTTCTTTTTTTTTTCTTTTTTTCTTCGTAGACTTGGCTAGCGGGGAGCTGCAAGCGCATTTTTGCATTTTGCCATAGCCAATCAGTGCGACACATGTGTTTGGCTGTCCGGCTATTTTGAGCTTGTTTGCTTTTACCTTTTACTGTTGTCGTTGCTTCATTGTACGGCATAAATGCGTATAAACTGACGTAGCTTTATGGTTGTCGTTCGTTGTGTAAGCAAACCAGTGTGTTTGGCGTTGTTTTGCATTTCCATTCCAGCGACCACGAGCCACGAAAGATAAAAAGATAAAAAAAAAAAAACCATCTCGTGATATTTGGAAAGCGAGCGCACTTGCGAAAGGCTCGTGATTTGGCCGGCTACTCCTCAAATCATCACGTTCAGCGTACGTTCAGCGTATGTTCAATGCTACGCTCTGTTCTGAATAAAGAGCTTGCTTGCTTCCTTCCTTCCTTATCGTGAGCTCTTGCCCTTTCGCTTGTCCGCCGGTTCTCTGCGCATTCCAGATTCCAGCTGAGGCTTTCCACCAACCCAGTTTGCGCCTGCCAATTTTACTTACACCACTGCAAGTGAGTGCAAGTGAGTACAAGTGCCATGCCATGCCATGTCATGCCATGCCATGCCATGCCATGCCATGCTCAGCTTCGTAGTGCTACTACAAGTAGTAGCTGCCGCTTTATCGTGTTATCACCCCTTCATTATCGCGCTGTCTATTTTTGGGAACTTCCTGCTCTGAGCCACGCACCTGCCGGACCAAAAGAACTGCAGTTGCCACCTTTTTAGTTCTAGATGCTTGCTAAATTTTCATTTTGACTTTCATTTTTTCTCTTCTCCCCTTTCCTTTCATTTCATTTTCACACCTCTTTTTTTTTTTTTCTCTCTCTCTCCTTCATCTCCTTGGCCTGGCGGAAAAAAAAAAACGCACCTAATGAACCAGCCTTGCCCTGCTTCTTTCTGCAGCCTCCCGCCTGCCCGACAAAATCAAGACGAGATAACGCGAACCGAGACGAGTCGAGAAAAGAAAACCCAGACCAGGACCAGCAAGAAACTATTTTGGGGAGATTTTTTTTTTCTCTTTTCGTCAGGAGCAACCGGCCCAGAGAAGAAGAAAAGAACTAGCGGAATAGACAGCTGGTGACGGCTTGTGCACATATAAAACGGCGTCGTCTGCGCCTGCGTTTACCAGAGTCGGCAGAGCATTTCACTGGCCTGTGTTTGTTGATTGCGCGGTACTGCTGCTGCTGGTTTTGTTGTACTCTGCTTGTGCTGGCGGCGTTGTACTCACTTACTGCTGTGCTTCACTCGTCTGATTTGGCTCCGTTTGGGTTGGCTGTCGCTTGTTTGTCGGCTTAAGTACATATGCATGTCGCACTTACTTGTATGTATCTCTGTCAGTCAATCAATCGCAGTCACAACCAAACACCAAGCCAGGTCAATCCAGTCCGGAATTACAACTGCCGTTGGTGCGCCCGCCACTATATCTGCAACTCAGACTGCACCGCATGCACTGCAGGCTGATCAGTTACTTTGCTCTTTCTTGATATAACCCTGCGCCGTGTCCCCTCACATCATATCCACCGGCACTCACATCGCAACTTTCCACCAGCAAGTTGTTGTGAGACACCTTTTTTATATCTCGCACCGCTCTTTTTGTCTCTCTTTGTTCTTCTGCTGCCTTTCGTCCCGACTGAATAAGTGAGTGCATGCCTCTTCAAACACCGTGTGTCCATGCCATGCATATATTGAATGAAGTGAAGTTTGAACTTGAACCATCTGCCACACATCCTGAATTTGAACTTGACTTTGCCTTCATTCCGTGCCTCTGTTAGACACGTGCCTCTCTGCTATTCTTTACCTCTTTGCTATACCGCCCTTTGTTCTTTGACCTTTGTTCTTCTCTAGTGTCTGGCCCAGGGTTGTGTATATAACCATTCTTGGACAGCACCTACTTGTCTTGCCGCTTTGTTTTGCTTTGCTTTGTTTTGTTTTGTTTTCTTTCGTTTCATCCCAGTTCAAACTTGGACTGAGCTGCAGATATGCCATTTAACAACACCCCCCTCAGTCTTCTAGAGCTTCTCCCACCAGAGATCCTCTTTAACTTACTCACGCTGCTTGACCATTCCGAGTGCCGCGCCCTCGTTCATGCGTCTCCCGTTCTCCATGCCGTGTACTCGGCCAACCGCCGGTTTCTTCTACAGTCGTACCTTGAGACGTACTTTGGCAGCGTCTTTGTCGATGTCTACGCCGTATATCAGCTGCAAATGCTCAAACCGTGCCACTCTACCCGCAGCGCCTCGTTCCAGAGCCGCGTGGCTGCCATGTACTCTGTCCTCCAGTGTTACGCCGATAATCTAGTCACGCGCCGTCTTCCTGCGCATGTGCGGCTTTCAGTTGCCGAGAGCAGCTACATTCTCAACTTCTTTCGACGCTTTGCTCGGCCTGTGCGCAACAAGTGTGTTGACTGGTCGATTGCCCGCATGCCGCGCCGCGTAACCAAGTCGCCACTTTTAGACCACGGCCTGTCGCCTACCGAGGCTATGCGAACCACGCGTGCCGTGTACCGCTTTCAGATTCTATGTCTGCTTGCTGGTCCTGAGCCGCGCGCAACGGCGTACCGTGGATTAGCTGCCTATATGCTTGACATTATTGAGCCATGGGAGGCAGCCGAGGTACTGACGGTGTACACCTTTGCCTCTATTGCATATCGCGATGTCCTGAGCACCGCCCGACGAGACCTTGGCTACGCCCGGTCCGGTCTACCTGCTCCGGGTGTTGATGAAGAGCGCGCTTCCAGCGAGGGAGTTGTCCTCAGGGGTCTTGTTCTATTGCGTACTGTGCTGTTTGATGTTGTTGACCACAGCCAGTTAGTGTCTCTTCTCGCTACCAACCTGCGCCGTAATGCGGCTGGCGCTGGTGTTGGTGCTGCCATGGGCAGTATCGCAAGTCTGTTTCGCAATGGGGCTCTGCCGGAAGAGCTCCGAAACATTGCCAGGCCGCCGTCGGCATTGCTCCGCGAGGAACTCAATGCACGGCGGTGTGCCTTTCCATTCCGCGGCGACGGTGACCCAACAGCACCGCCACTGGCATGGACGGCTCTGTGGCGCGACACGTACAGCAATGTGTCGGCCTGGTCTGTACCGTATACGCTCAAGATCTGGGGATGGACGTTTTGGGATGCGCAGACACTTCAGTCTGCCGGGCTGCTGCAGCCGCTCAAGGACGAGTGGCAGCGGCGTTGGGGGAATGCCGATCCGCGTGATCTGGATGAAGCGGTTAATTGGGCAGTCCAGTGAAGTTGCATGTCACGTGATGTTTCTTCTTTTTCTTCTTTTTTCTTCTTTTTTCTTCTTTTTTCTTCTTTTTTCTTCTTTTTTCTTCTTTTTTCTTCTTTTTCTAAAAAGTTGTGAGGTGATTTGTCGATTCCCCTCTGCATATTTGCTATTTGATTGGCTATTTAGATTCACAGCCTTGTCTTGTTTTTACTTTTTTGTTTGTCTTTGTTTTCTTTTTTGTCCGGCCTTGTTTTTCTTTTTCTGCATTTATTTTCTTTGTTACACACGCGCTATCACTAGTTTATATAGACCAGAACCACATAATCTTTTGTTATTTGAATTAATACATTAATACTTGTCATTCATGTGTCTCAATTGACATACTAATACTTGTCATCTTTGTACAATCTCCTTGTTTACTTCTCCAGAACTTTGGCCAATACCTTTCCAAGCATACCTCGCACTCTAGCCTTGTTCTCCCCGACGCATGTAAACAAGACTGCCGTGCTCGCTGCAAATACAGCCGCCTCTTTCCAGCGATCCGACTCGGTAATTATCTGCGGCATAATCGACCCGAGCGCCTTGGGAGCTACAAACAGCGACAGATCCTTACGCTTGGATGCATTCTCCAGCATGATACTCCAGCCACACAAGCTACAACCGACGCCGACGCCAATGCCACTGTCAATCTTGGTGCACGCCTTGTCGTCCCGACCCAGAATATGCGGGCCGATGCGTGTGCGCGCCAGACACACGCCATAGTAGAAAATGGCAGTGAACAGGGCAATCAGCGCACTCGACCGGCTTGCCGACACCATGGCCTGCTTGACGGCCCTGAGCACGGCAGCACGTGACTTTTGCGGACGCAGAAGTCGCAGCGCCAGCATCAGCGGTGCATATCTCTTCATCATCCACATCCATGTGGTTGCGAAGCGGCGCACTCCGTGGAGCTCGCATGCCGACCCGCACTGTGGGTGCACAATGGCGCATGGGAACGGCGCTGTCAGTGCGGGATCGCTCCATTCCAGAGGCAGATTGTGGTCGGTGCAAATGCCCTGCAGGAGTGGCACCTGGCCGGTTTCCTCACCGTACGTGAGCCAGCCAAAGCGGAAGCTGCGCAAGGCTTCGATAAGGCGTGGGTCGACGGCGGCGGCAGACGTGATCCATTGGTTATATTCACGCGGCAGGCGGTCGGGGTAGTAGAACCAGGCCCACATGATGGCGGCCGAGGACACGGCAAAGACGGCGGGATCGGCCATTTTGGAGAGGAGTTGCTCGGCCTGGATGGGTTAGGGCGGGACGAGAGCGGGAAGAGGGCAAGGAAGAGAAGGGAAAGAGAAGGGAAAGAGACAGAAAGAGACAGAAAGAGAAAGAAAGAGAAAGAAAGAGACAGAAAGAGACAGAAAGAGACAGAAAGAGACAGAAAGAGACAGAAAGAGAAACAAGGGGAGAAGACATACTTTGGTCCATTTACCAATAGTCTCGCGGCGGTTGCGGTGTCGTGCCCATAGTTCGCCGACAATGACGTCAACGGCGCGTGTGGCGGCAAAGAGTGTAAAGTCAATGGTTGTGCTGCGCGGTGGTGGCTGTGCACTAACTTGTACGACGGAAGATGTCGGATCTTGGCCTCCCGGCTTTGGTGACTGTTTGGACTGCAGCAATTGCAGACCGGCATAGGCTGAGATGAAGGTTGAAAGCCATTGTGAGACTCTAAAAGATATGGTCAGTACTAATAAGTGATTTGTGGAAGACACGACTTACCGGGTGAGAGCAACGTCTGATGAGCTTCCGGCAAGCTTTTTTAGGGCTGCTTTGAGGGAAGACTGGGAATGTTAGCACCATTTTATAGCAGGTTCACAGCGGCCGTTTGGTCTACAGCGGCCGTTTGGTTCATAGCGGCCGTTTATAGCAGGTCCACAGCGGCCGTTTATAGCGTAAACGTACCTCAAGCAACGCACTTCCACTGACCACCACAGCGCAAAACACGGGAAAGTCACGTGGACTTAACCCACCTGCCAGCACTTTGAGCAATTGCTCTTTTAGCGTTTGTAGCGTCACCGGCTTCTTCTCTCGATCGCCCCGCTGTTTATCAGAAGCGGTAGCATCCGCGGCAGGATCCGGCGTCTTGTGCGACCTCCTTCCCAACTTGACGGCCTTGAATACCAAGCCAAGTATCTGCGGGCCCACCGACGAGATATAGCCGAGCAAGAAGGCGCGCAGAATAGGCCGGAGCGGGGGCGGGATGTCGTGTAGGGCAACGGCGCGGGAGATGAGGCCGGCGTGGTTCTGTTTTTGCGCCGAAGCCATGGCGGAACAAGGAATGGCGAATGGATGATATAATGGGACGATGGATGGGAAAATGTAGCCACAATCAGGGCATATGGTGAAGAAATAAGGCTTTGGTCCTGTGTGTTGTTTACATATACTTTATTCCGCAGTTAATTGGGGGGGGGGGGAAGATTAGAGGCCCGACCCCGAAGCAAGATCGTAGATGATTGTTTTTCTGTTGGTGGAAAAATATATGAAGAATTTAGAAATAGAACAAAGAAAAAGTGACGGATAAATTCCGCGGTTCGTGATGTTGGCGAAGAAGTCGAGAAAAAGTTGAGATGAAAAGAGAAAAAGTCGAGATGAAAAGAGAAAAGGTCGAGATGAAAAGAAAAATAAAGAGAAGAATTAAAACGGCACATACAATGGATTGAATTACGACTTGTTTCTCTCATATGCATTACATATTTCATTTTTTAATACCTTGCCTTTTTCTTTTTATTCAAATTTGAGTTCGGATCGATTTTTTTGAGTTGTAGCCGCCTCGGAAGGAACCCTTGTGCGTTTGTTTTTTGTTTGTTCTGGGGGGGGGGGGGTTCATGTTGGTTCTGATAAGGAAGGAACAAGAGGTGAGGTGAGGTGCATTTTGTAGCGAGACACAAAAGGTAGACGGAGAAAAAAAGTTAAAGAAGAATAAAGAACTGCGGCTAGCTTTGGCTATGATTGATGATTGATTTTCTGGTATTCGGCGCCGTGATTGGACGTTTATAGACAGCATGTACATAGTAGTACTCATGGCAAGATTGTCATTGTAGACAAGACCAAAGTCAACCATGTCATACCATGACTTGCATAGTGTGTCGATCATGATGGGTATTCCCAGACTTGGATCTACCGGCCCTAGAAGAGTAAGCCAACAGACAGCGCTAGAAGGGTAAGCTAACAAGGGCTCTGGTCCATCAGATAACGGCATGTCGTTAAAGTTGAACAAGTAACCCGGGACATGATCGGCTCCGTGGCCGAGAAGATATTAGGGTTATGCTGGGGTCTTGGACGAAGCACGTGAATGAGGCAGAGTGGATCGATTCCCAAGATGCAGGTCAAATCATAAAGTCACCAGTAATAAATGTAATAAGAGAAGGGTAAAAAATGCAGGCCTGTGAAAGAAACAATACGTGAACGAGAGACAAAAAGAAACAATGATTTTTTTTTTTCATTGGTTTTATACCAAACGAGTTGGAAAGCTCAAAAGACAGCAAAAAAGCAGAAACGAAGG
>LKBB01000313.1:0-23136 GCA_001513885.1 Thielaviopsis musarum
AGAGAGAGAGAGAGAGAGAGAGAGAGAGAGAGAGAGAGAGAGAAAGAAAGAGACTCACATCCTGATACACTAAACCACCCCGTCAAAAACGACAACGTCCCACTATACTTCTCCGGCGCCACCGCCGCAATCCAGTGATACATGCCACCCGACGTCGGATACGACGACACAAACTCAGCCAGCGATGCGCCCAAAAAGCACTGTAGAATCGTCACCAGAATGAAGCCGTAAATCACGGCGCCCGGGCCGCCGGCGTCGATTTCAGTAATCAAGGCCAGACCAAGACCCGTCCATGAGATTGTGGTGGTCGAGGCCAGCCCGATTAGCGACAGCGTGCTAAAGTGGCGCTTGAGTTGTTGCTGGTGGCCTAAAGGGTTAGCATGGTTTAAGTCGGCTGGTTAAGTCTAGAACTAACCCATCTGCGCCAGACGCTGCTCGTCGGCATTTCCCACCTGGGCTTCCGAGCTCGACCGCACGGCGACCTCGTTGGATTCGGTTTTGGACAGTTTGGCCATTTCGTTGATGTGTATGAGTGACTGATGAGGGCAAACCCAACAGTGAGAAGAAACGAACAAGGAACGGACGCTCTATATAATAGCTTGGTCGATGATACTGGTCTTCTATCTCTCTGGATTCCATGGTTGCCTTGATCCCTCTATACTACTCTACGACTACTGCTACTTGTACTCTACTACTACTTCTACTCTACTACTACTACTTCTACTCTACTACTACTACTTCTACTCTACTACTACTACTTCTACTCTACTACTACTACTTCTATTCTACTCTACTACTACTACTTCTACTCTACTACTACTACTTCTACTCTACTACTATTACTTCTACTCTACCCCTACTCCTACTCTACTACCACAGATTCTTGACCGGCGCTTCTAGCAGTTGCTATCAGCCATGGACCAAGTGTGACCTTGTTATCACACCAACACCAGAAATAAGAAATGAGAAAAGAAAACCACAAGATACGACCCGGCCAACTGGAGCGAACTTGTGCGGCCTTGACCGGGTTATTGTTTACCTATTTCTTTTGCCCAAGTTTATAGTTTTCTATTTTTTATGCTTTCCAGTGTAAGCTTAAACAATGTGCATTCTATAACGTAATGAAAGCTCGAAATCTGGGGGGGAAGACTTGGAGATTGAGGCATAAAAAAAAAGAATAAAAAGAAAAAAAGAAAAAAAAGAAAAAAAGAAAAAGAAATTATTGCAAGGGAAGATCCACTAAATGCACTGGCTTGGCACAGATGTACTGCAACAATGGCCTGTAATTCTGTTTTTGGGATGCGACACCGCCTAACTAGATTTAACTACACCTAACTAGACCTAACCTAAACTAGCACTAACACTTACACATAGACCTAGACCTACTCTAGACCTTTATCAGTCCCAATCAGTCCCAATCAGTCTCAATCAGTCGTATCTGCTTTCGCCGGCCCATTCAAGATTTCCCCGCAAGATAAAGCCCGCCCTTTCTTTCCGCCCGCGTGACACCGTTGTTCAGTTTTTTTTTTATTTTTTTTTATTTTTTTTTTATTTTCTTTTATTTTCTTTTATTTTTTTTATTTTTTATTTTTTTTTATTTTTTTTTATTTTTATATATATATATATATATTTGTTTTTTTTTTGGTTTTCCTCGTCTATTTCGTTTGGCAGCGCTTAAAATCCCTGCCCACCATCTTTTTTTGGGTTTCTGATCTCCGGTAAAAGCCGGCCCGGTATTTCCAAAGTTGAGGTCAGTTTTTTTTTTTCTTTTTTTTTTCTTTTTTCGTCTTTTTTTTCTGGTTAAAAAAGCAACTCTGCAGGCTATCCGGAAATGTCTGTGAGCGCCCGCCCACGCCTTCGTTTGATAGTTTGCGGTTGATGATGGGACTGAAGAACTCCGGCCATAGTAGGAGGAGGAGTAGTAGCAGGAGGAGGAGTAGTAGGAGTAGTAGCAGAAGTTGGAGTAGTGGTGGAAGCCGACACCTGGCCCTCGTCCGGCCAGATCCCTATAACTAGACCTCGTCCGGCCAGATCCCTATAACTAGACCTCATCCCGCCCAGATCAATATAACTTGACCTCGTCCCGGCCCAAGCCTCCCGCTCCTCATCCAACCCCCCCCCCCCCCCCCNCCCCCCCCATAATCCCACCATGGTCCGCAAACTCAGTCTTCTCGCCGCCGCCGTGGCCGCCGCCTCCACCGGCTCGGCCTACGTGTCCAACATGAGCACCAACGCGCAGCAACTGCTCAACGAGTCCATGACCTGGATGGACAGCTTCTACGACTCCAAGGCCGGCTACCTGTACGACTTTAGCGCTGCCGTGGCTTTGCGCCACGAGACTCGCAGCTCCGCCTGGTACGCCTTTGGCCTGCTGGCGCGCAACAACGGCAGTGACGTCAACGACGCCGAAAAGATCATCACCAACATCGTCAATGGCCAGTTCAACGACCCCAAGAACCAGTGGTATGGCGACTACCAGCAGGAGCCCGAGGAGCCGGCCGTCGGCTCGCCTGCCTATCCGCCCACCATGTACGGCTCGTGGGATCCCAACTGGCGCGGCTTTGTCGGCACCACGCTGATTATGATGATGGAGGAGTTCCCGCACTTGCTGAGCAACGGCACGCAGCATCTGATTCTGCAGTCGCTGTACAACGCCACCAAGGGCGATGAGTACCGTGTGGGCGGCGTCGACGATGATAATTTGTATCCGTCGTACAGCAATCCGGTAGGTCTTTTTCCTCTTCTCTTCCTCCTCTTCTCTTCCCCCTCTTCTCTTCCCCCTCTTCTCTTCCTCCTCTTCTCTTCCCCCTCTTCTCTTCCTCCTCTTCTTCCCACACACTGACAACAAAGTCCATCATGCGCGCCTTTGCCTCTGGCTGGACCGGCCGCCGCCTCAATGAGTCCAACATGACCGCGTCCGGCGAGAAATACGCCCAGGACATCATCGACCTGTTCAACCGCAACAACACGCTGTCCGAGTTCAACTCTGGCACGTATACCGGCGTGTCGTTGTACGGCCTGCTGCTGTGGTCAAAGTACCTCCCCGAGACGTCCATCATGGGCGTCAACGGCCCGCGCATGCTGCGTGACACGTGGGACGCCGTGGCCCAGCTGTGGCATCCCGGCATGAAGAACATGGCCGGCCCGTGGGACCGCGCCTACGGCTACGACATGAACCGCTACGTGTCGCTGATGGCGCTCTGGTTCTGGGTCTTGCTCGGCAAGGACCAGTCGTCGCTGATTGACAAGCCCTACGTCATGTCGCACATGGCCGACTATGCCTACGCCCCCCTGTTTGCTGTGCTGGGCGACTACCACGAGTCGCTGCTGAATGCCAGCCTGGTCGACCGCCTCAAGACCTTTAGCGGCGAGCACACCTTTACTGCCTCGACCTACTACCCGCCCTACGACTACTACCCGCGCAACTTCACCACCTGGCTGTCCGAGAACATCACCATTGGCGCTGAGTCGTTCAATGAAAACGTTGTCGGCGGTCCGTCGCGTTCGCAGACTTCGTTTAACCCGGCTGTGGCGCAGTGGAAGAACGGCCATGAAATCATGTTCATCTCGCTGTACTCGACCGAAATGTCCATGCTGGTTGACGTTGGCCCCAACAAGCTGGGTTTGTCGTACCCCAACGGCACTGCCGACTCCATCTTTACCTTTGTCGTGGCCTCGTCGCCTGACAAGGTGACCTACTCGGGCTGGGAAGATGTTCCTGGAATTACTGTTAATGTGACTGGCAACGTCAACCTGACTCACTCGCTCAGCTTTGCCGGCAGCTACGGCGGTGCTGATTCGCCTATTCGTGACTTTGAGTTTTGGAACTTTACCTACACCATGCCCGAGAACTTTACTGGTGTGCCTCAGATTGAGCTGTCGCTTATTGAGGACTAGTGAGTGTATAGTACATAATGTTAATGAACCAATAAACCAAAGGATATAACAAGTGTATAAGAATTGTTTGCTGTACAAGGCTGTCTGTAGCTAACTGTAGCCAACTACAATGTCTGTCTGTCTGTAGCCAGCTTTGATGTCTGTCTGTCTGTAGCCAGCTTTGATGTCTGTCTGTCTGTAGCCAACTGTGATGTCTGTATACTGTGATGTCTGTATACTGTGATGTCTGTATACTGTGATGTCTGTATACTGTGATGTCTGTATACTGTGAGTCTGTGAGCTGTATCGTATCGTCAGGCTGCCGTACTGTGGCCACATGCCTCGTCTTATCCGTCTACGGGTCCGCGTCGCCCGCCATTCTCGCCTACTCTCGTTAGTTAAGCCCAAACAGGCAAAATAGAACACATAAAACTCACCCGCTTCCCGCCAGATCCGCCAAGCTCTCGCTTCAGCCCACCCTCAAACTCGCGCGGGTACGACTTGCGGTCCGGGTACACGCACCACACCGCTCCGACAATCGTCAAAAACGCTGCCACTGCCGAGCCAAACATAATCGCGCCCTTTCCCGGCGTAGTCCAGTCGTACTCGTACGGCGAAAACATGCACAGCATGTCGTTGTCTTCGTGCAGCGGCTCGCCAAAGTTGCGGCGTTCTTGCTTATCCCACCAGTCGCCGTAGGGGTCGCGAAACTGCCGCTTGATGCGCGGCGGGTTGATGTAGCCGCCGTTCTAAATGGTTGTCCAAGTTAGCAGACAGAAGAGCGGGAAAAAGGATCAACCTGTGGTTGTACTCACCATCTCGGGATCTTCCAGCTCAGACAGCTGCTCCGGGTTCGGAAAGTTCTTCTCCAGATCGGCCCGCCCGGTAACCGAATCAGGCAGAAACGTGCGCTTCTGCACTAGCGGCAGCCGAGCCGAAACCGATACGACCGGCGAGCGCAGCGCCCGGAGAGCGATAAAACGCTGCGGAACCATCTGGCCTGATGCAGCTTTGGGTTAGCGACTTAGCCCCCGAAAACATCAATTCAATTGCATCCGCACTAACAATAACGAGAAAAAATAGGCCCCAATTGAAAAAAGGGGGGGGAGGGAAAGAAACCAAGTAGTGGAAAATATCGCGCGCGTGGCTCTGTCGGCTGCGAAATGGTTGTTTGATACAATTGACGATAATTAAGCCATGAAGCAATCGTCGATGAGTGAGCTTAAGCAATCAGCAGTGGGGGAACCACCCAATTGGCTGCAGCCTCAGCAGCTAACCTAACAGGCAGCCTTGACTTGTCTGCCCAAATACACAAGGCTGCCAACTCCACCTGTAACAGATATATGGCTGCCCACCTGTATAGATATACTGCCGCCCACCTGTACGTATACAAATATACTGTTGCCCACCTGTACAGATACACTGCTGCCCACCAAATATACTGTGGCGCCCCCTGTACAGCTACCCACTCAAGCTCCTCCCCCCTGTACCGCTGCCGCCCAACCGCCTAACGCAGCCTCATTACCAATTTCTGCGGCAGAATCTGCAAGATTTTTTTTTCTGCCATATGCACCCATCGCTTCAAATCCAACCACGTTTCTCGTCATAACTGCCGCCTCCGAGCCCTGGCCATGCTGAAATTTCACCACAGCATTGGTTGAATCACGACAATTCATCCGATCCTATTTTTGTCTGCTCTGCCTCCAATTTGACGCTGCACGCCGCCCAAACACCCGACCTCGAGGCCGTTCCAAACACCAGCAAAAAAAAAAAAAAAAAAAAAAAAAAAAAAAAGAAAAAGAAAAAAAGCCGATTATGCCGGATTTCGCGTCGGCCGACGAACACGACGATTTGCACGCTTTCCGCGAATCAACATCGCCGCTTTCCGATTCGCGGCCCCGCACTCCGACCCCACCGCCTGACTTTGTACTGCCGGCCCCGGCCGTCCCTGAAAATCAAAATACACAACCGTCCATCGAAAACGCCGATTCAAATGCCGCGCCTGCAGACGCGCCGGAGTCGTCTTCGTCTGTCGACCCGGCAGTAGCCTCGGCCCCAATATCAGCCACTACCTCAACCACAACCCCCTTCAGAGATCCCCTACAAGATGGCCTGCAAGATGATCGTCCGTCCAAACGTCGTCGCGTTGAAGACACGCAAAACGCTTATTCCTCATCGGCCTCGTCAAAACCGTCGTCGTCGCGCAAACGAGCAGAGTCGCCGCCGTGGAAAAACGCTGCTGCCGAGGGCCCCACAACCATTCTGGAAAACGGCCGTCGAAAGTCGGGCCGTATCAGCACCGTGCATCAGCTTCAACAACAGCGGCAGGTTGTGCCGTCGCCCTCGCTGTCTCCTGCTCCCGCTTCTGCTCCCGCTTCTGCTTCTGCTCCAAAACGACTGTCCCGCGCCGAATCCACCCATTCTGCCTCGTCGTCATCAAGGTCGGCTACTGCCACCGCGCCAGCCGCAAACTCTCGACGTTTGGCCCGCGCTGCTCCCGCCGAAACACAAGCATCTCGATCCAGCCAGCGGAATAATTCTGCCCGCGACTCACATGCGCCCTCCCGCACTTCTCGACGACGCTCACCATCGCCGCCACCGCCGCAACCAACTCGACAATCCACACGCCCGTCGCGGCCGCCACGTCATGCTCATGTTTACACGCCACCCGCAGCCCCCGAACGCCGTCCACGGATATCTATGCGAACCCTGCGTGGCACTGTCTTTGTGCACACGGAGCTTCCTCTCGTCCATCCCGGCCAAGTTCCGCTGCGCAAGCGCATTGGCTCGTCGTTTGATGACTACTGGAATGTCGGCTCACACCTGCCGGTAGAAGAGGGTGGTCTGATGACTGCCGACGATGGGCCTCGATACACTGATGAAATGGCAACCAAGGATGCCCAAGTCATCTTGAGGATCGAGCAAGAGGTCGAGCCTGGCGGTATCCTATCGGAACAACGGTGTTCTCTCTTTGTGCCGGAAACGACAGAGGAAGCCCCTCGTCAATGGGCGCACTATGACCACCTTGTCAAGGCTGCGCAAAATTTTCGTCGGTTGATGATTTTGGAGCAGTCGCGCCATCGCATGACGGCGAAAAAGCTGGCCGAGGCATGTCGCGATGAATGGATTCGCCGACAGCCCAAGTCGGGCGAGCAGCTGGAAGCCGAGGCACGCGTGCTCAACATTGCCAAGTACCGCATTGTCTGTCGATCGATTGCCGGCATGTGGGAAAATGTGCGTGTCGAGGTTAACCGCCAGCGTCTGGCCAAGTGGGAGGCCGAAGAACAGAAGCGGGTCAAGGCGGCTCTTAACGAGGCAGTCAACAAATCCGAACAGAAACTCCAGGCCAGACGGACCACTATGGGCGACGAAGACGGCAGCGACGTGGAGGGCATCGACGTGGAGGGCATCGATGATGACATTGACATGGACGATGATGGCATGAACCTCATGACGGACTCGGCATCGTCGGGAGATGATGCTTCTGAAAACGGCGACAGCGACAATGACGGCGACGAAGAAGACGAAATGAGCGATAGCCCCGACGAGGATAATGACGACATGTCTTCCTCTGACGAAGACGAGGACAAGGCCGACGCCAACGACGGCGACGACGAAAATTTGACTCCGGAACAGCTGCGCGCAAAGTATTCTAGCATGCCAGAGGTCAGCCTTGGCGAGAAAGACGAGTCTCTTGCAATCAAAGACGACGTTGAAGTCAAAGACGACTATGCCGAGACTTCGGACGAATCGATTGATATGGACGACGATCTTGGGTCTAGTGACATGTCCGAGACGGGCTCCGAGGGCGGATCCGACGATGGTGCAGAAGAGACAGATGAGGCAGAAGAAGACGGGGACTCTGAGTCTGGCGATGATGCAACGAGTGGTCTGTTGGGCATGCTGTTTGGCAAGCAGGAGCTCAAGTCTTTTAAGCAAGAGCACACTCCAGAGGACAGCCAGTCCCATGGGATGGTGCTTGATATTGTAGAGCCTGAGGCTCCCGTTGTGGATGATGAGGTCGCAGTTACACCGGCCACAGAAGGCGCTACAGACGGCCCTATTTCTCTCTTTACGGACGGCCCGGTTTCTCTTCCTGTTACGGACGGCCCGGTTTCTCTCCCCCTTACAGACGACCCTGTTTCTCTCCCCGCTTCTGCCCCTCCGACGGCTGAAAGTGTTACTTTTCCCGACAAAGTCGCCACCAATGGCTTCAAAGAGGCCGACATTGCATCGCCCATGGCCGTCGATCACTCTGACGACGACGAAGTCAGTCTCGTGCCTCCGCCATACTCGCCGTCTAACGCTACAGAGGAAGTTGATGGTTTACAAAATGGATTCGGCCGGTTGAATGGGCGTCGTTTGGTAAGTTTATGTCTTTTTACTCTGCTTGGCTCCAGCTAACATGTTTTTTAGCGTCACGATATGCCTGTTGGTCCTACATCGGATGCAATGGGAAAAGAGAGTCTGAAGTCAACTGTCTCGGCTTTGGCTACGGCGGATGCGAAGCTGAATGGTGTAGATGTGACGAGGTCAACTTTCTCTGGCCCCGCTCTTTCGGGGGCTCTTTCGGAAGCCCCTTCGGAAGCTCTTTCGGAAGCCCCTTCGGAAGCAGCTCATGTCGACATGGACAATGTGCCTAAAGTCATCAACCACTTCAACGGCATTATCATAAAAGACGTCAATGGCAACATCATGGAAGACGTCGCTCCGTCAGTCGAAATACCCGGAGAACCAGCTGAAGCATCAGAATCTCAAGCCCTGTCTATTCTCGACCGCCAACCCGACACGCCCGGCAGCGAACTCTCCACACAGCCTGCCGACAAAATTCCCAAGACGGAGATTCCGTTTCTGCTGCGCGGCAACCTTCGCGAGTACCAGCACTACGGCCTCGACTGGCTTGCCGGGCTCTACGCCAACAACACCAACGGCATCCTGGCCGACGAGATGGGTCTTGGAAAGACTATTCAGACTATTTCGCTGCTTGCGCATCTTGCCTGCCACCATGGCATTTGGGGACCACACTTGGTAGTTGTGCCAACAAGCGTCATGCTCAACTGGGAGATGGAGTTCAAGAAGTGGTGCCCAGGCTTCAAGATCATGGCGTACTATGGCAGCATTGAAGAGAGACGGCGCAAGCGTCACGGGTGGAATAACGATGACCTGTGGAACGTGTGCATCACGTCGTACCAGTTGGTTCTACAGGATAACCAGGTGTTCCGTCGGCGCAAGTGGCACTACTTGATTCTGGACGAGGCGCACAACATCAAAAACTTCAAGTCGCTACGCTGGCAGACTCTTCTTGGCTTCAACACACAGGCGCGTCTGCTGATTACGGGAACGCCGCTGCAGAACAACCTGACTGAGCTGTGGTCTCTGCTCTTCTTTCTCATGCCATCCGAGAACGGCGTCGGCGGCTTCGCTGACCTACAAGAGTTCCACGACTGGTTCGCCAAGCCCGAGTCGCAGATTCTGGAGAGTGGCAAAGAGCAGCTGGACGAGGAAGGACGCGCCATCATTTCAAAGCTTCACAAAGTTCTCCGCCCGTATCTCTTGCGTCGACTCAAGGCCGACGTCGAGAAGCAGATGCCGGCCAAGTACGAGCATGTCGAGTTCTGCCGTCTCTCCAAACGACAGCGTGAGCTTTACGACGGCTTCTTGGCACGGAGCGATACGCGCGCTACGCTGGCCGGCGGTAACTACTTGTCTATAATCAACTGTCTGATGCAGCTGCGCAAGGTGTGCAACCACCCCGACTTGTTTGTCGATCGTCCGATTCAGACGTCTTTGAGGATGGACCGCAGCGTGCCGTCAGAGTTTGTGATTGTTGATAGAATCATCAAGCGCACTCTTTTGGCTGAGCCGCCTGCTGCCAAGGTGAACCTGGGCTTTTTGAATCTTGTTCCAGCTGCCAACGAGGACAAATCGTCAGACCACTCCCGGAGAATCGTTGAGCTCAGTGGCGGCCACGCTGAGATTTGCGCGTACCGTGATGCGCAAAGCGAGCGCGCCAAGCTGGTTTCTGCAACCATTGATCCGACTACGGCCGAATCCAGCATCAACTCTCTCGAGGGATCGTCGCGTCGCAGCCACCTGGACCATCTCAAGCACTGCGTCTACGTCAACAGCTTCCGCACCGACAACAAGCCCGTCTACGGCAAGAACCTGACAGACTTTCTCACTCTCCATCTCGACAAGCGTCCCCGGGCACAGCGGCCGCGTGCTGCCGCAAAGCTGATGGAGTGGTTTGAGAACAACTCGTTCCTGCTCAAGACAGCCGTCAAGGACGTCGACCAGCGCTCTGCCGAACTCGAAACGACCATTCAGAAATTCGCCTGCGTCACGCCGGCAGTGGTCACGCGCGATATGCCCGAGATTGTGCTCGGCCGAAAGGGCATTGAGGCCTTCCAGGACGAGGATCTGCGGCTGTCGAAGCCCGTTCGCTGGAGTCCATTTATACCGCCTGAGCCGCCGGTTGATCCGTGGCATGAGGCGCGCATCCGACTGAGTATCCAGTTTCCCGATAAGCGTCTTCTCCAGTACGACTGTGGCAAACTTCAGGCTCTCGATCGTCTTTTGCGCAATCTTCAGGCCGGTGGCCACCGCGCTCTAATCTTTACACAGATGACGCGCGTGCTGGATATCCTGGAGCAGTTCCTCAACATCCACGGCCACAAGTACCTCCGTCTCGATGGCGCCACAAAGGTTGAGCAGCGCCAGCTTCTGACGGATCGCTTTAATAGCGACAAGCGCATACTGTGCTTTATCCTGTCGACTCGCTCGGGCGGTCTAGGCATCAATCTTACCGGAGCCGACACCGTCATTTTCTACGACCAGGACTGGAATCCGGCCATGGACAAGCAATGCCAGGATCGCTGCCACCGTATCGGCCAGACGCGCGACGTGCACATCTACCGACTTGTTAGCGAGCACACCATTGAGGCCAACATTCTGCGCAAGGCCAGCCAGAAGCAGATGCTCGACGACGTGGTCATCCAAGACGGCAGCTTCACCACCGACTACTTTTCGCGGCTCAAGGCCCGCGAGCGCGCCATCCAGGACGACGACGACCCCGAGGCCGACTTGCAAGACGGCATTGCCGCGGCCAGCGCCGCCATGGACCGCGTGCTGGGTGGAAACTCGGGCGTCGGCGCTGTCGGGCACCAGCTCGAGCAGGCCGAGGACCGCGAAGACGTGACGGCGGCGCGCGTAGCGGAAAAGGAGATCCACGAGGATGAAGCCGACTTTAGCGAACGCGCATCCCGGGACGACTCGCAGTCCGTGCGGCCGTCGGAGGCACCGTCAGAGCAGCCCACGCTGGCATCTGCGGACGCTACTGTGGAGCCTGACACCCAAGACGCCGAGTACACGGTGGATGGACGGCCGGTCAAGACGATTGATGAGTACATGGTACAGTGGATGGAGGTCATGTTGCTGGGCACGGCGCTCGAGATTCCCAAGGACAAGAAGAAGACCAAGACTCGCAAGCGAGGCAAGGACACCCGGCGGAGGTAGAGCTGCTCGAGCTTGGATCTTTCTTTTGCTGCCTTGGGTTTGATGCATCTTTTCTGGGGGGTTTTCTGCTTTTCTCTTTTTTTGTTGGTTTAAATTTTGTCGCTTTTGCTGCTGCTGCTGCTGCTGCTGCTGCTGCTGTTGTTTTATTTCTGGGTTTGTTTGGGAAGAAAAAGTCTTCGCAAGTGTAGGTCTAGATTCCGGATCGTGGTTGAACTCTGCTCTGTACAATAATATCATTAGAAGGCGTGCGCGCCACATGTTTCTCATCTTTTTCTTTTCTTCTTTTTTTTTTTTGTATAACCTCCAGTTACCTCCAGTTCTCGACACGAGAAAAAAAAAAGCCCCGATTCTAATCCCGACGCCGAATCCGGCATACAGCCTGTGTGTTTCTCCGGGCGGCGCGATTTGGCTTGCCTTTGCTGTCGTGACACAGTTGTACCGAAACTCTCCCGCGGCGCGCAACCCTCCCATCTTGATTTGATGACTGTATGTCTTGAGTTCACGTGGCATGTTTATACAAAAGCTATAAAAGATTGGCGGAATATAGGGTATATATGGATGAACGAAAAGAATCAACAGGAACAATAGCAAAGCACAAAAAGGCAGACAGAGAAAGGCAGACGGAGAAAGGCAGACAGAGAAAGGTAGACAAAGGCAGACAGAAAAAAGGGCTACTTCTTGCCGCCAGTAATGTTGCTCGTGCTCATCAACTCGCCAATGTACTTTTGCAGAAACTTGTTGTTGCTATCCAGCCGGGCGTGCTCGGCCTGCACCGATTCCAGCTGGGTTAGAGTGCCTTGCAGTGATGTCTGCAGCTCTTGTACTTTTCTGCAGACTGTTAGAAGTTGTGTATGGACAAATAACTGTAGACTGTATATCAAAGTAATAAAAACAATATCTATAGGAAAAACCCACTCTGTAATCTCGCCGCGGAGCTTCAAAATGCCCTCGCGCGTCCGGCGCCGACTGACCTTGCGCGGCGGGGCGTTCGGGTCCTCGCCCGGCGGGATATCAGGGATGGGCACGCGGCCGCGTTTCGGCTGGCCATTGGCATCAATTTCGGTTTCGGGGGGGTTGTGGCCGTTGGCTCGGGTGTCTGGTTGCACAGATACGGCGACGTCTTCCGAGTATGCGGGGGTGGTGGCGGTGGTGGCGGTGGTGGATTCGGCAGCCGACGAGGGCAGGTCGAGGTCCATGGGTTCGGCCATGGCGGGCGGGTGTGTGGGGAGAGAAAGACAGAGAAGAGGAATAGGAAGAATGTAACGGTGGTGGGGATTAAGCACGTGGTCGAGAGGGTGGTTGTCGAGCAGGTTGAGATGATGATAGCTGGAGATTGAAATGCGAGCTCGAGATTCTGGAGAGTTGGAAGCTCGGAGCTCGAGATGCTTGAAGTTCGGATCAACCACGCCCGCAGCCAAGTCGGGATCGGAAGCCTGACTCGTGGTTGTTGGTGGTGGCGGCGGCGGCGGTGGTGGTGGTAGTAGTAGTAGTAGTAGCAGTAGTAGCAGTAGTAGCAGTAGTAGCAGTAGTAGCAGTAGTAGCAGTAGTAGCAGTATTAGTGGTAGTAGCAGTAGGAGCTGGAGCTATAGCTGAAGCTTGTCCGCCCAAAAGGGAAATACAGGGCAGGCCAGACAAAGCAGGGTTGCGGAAAATTGAATGGGCGGACAGCGGAGGCCTACGGAAGAGAAGAGAAGAGAAAAGGAAAGAAAAGAAGGAGAAAAGGAGGACGCCTGGAGACAAGAATTAAGGCAAAGAGTAGAATGAAAAGAAGTGCGATAAATAGAGAGGAAATAGCGAGAAAGGGAGAAGATAGAAGAGGGGAGATGAGATGGCGGCGAGGAAATAAAAACAAAAACAAAAAACGGTCAGTGGATATTATGCAGAGGCGAGCTCTATGGCTATGGCGTAGTTTTAGTTTTGCTTTAAGCTGGGGCTGAGTTTAGCGGCAAGGAAATGTGCAGATGTGCAGTAAATGTGCAGATGTGCAGTAAATGTGCAGATATTGTCGCGCGCCAGAAGGAGCAACTGGGAGGAGGCCCAGAAGGAACGGAAGGATCAAGAAGCCTGGCACCCACATGTCAGGTGACCAGAGGAAACCCTCACTAGAAAGGCAGAAGGCCACAAGAGGAAAAGAGTGGGCCAGGAAGAAAGGAATGGAGAATAAGAAAAGGATTGCAAAGGAATGAAGAAGCATAGGATGCGTGCACGTGATGTGAGCAAGGGTCTAACCCTTCTGGTATTACTTTGTCCAATCATATTTTGCAGTAGCACAAGCAGCAAAATTGCTGGTTTATTTTGTTAGTATTCCCTTTTATTTCGCGCCAACTTGTAAATGGCACACCCAAAAGTGGGCCGCAGTAGGAAATATCTCTAAGAAAGGAAATGAACAACAGAGTAAACAGAACTTGACAAATGCAAGCGAAAATTTTGATTCCAAAGATACTGTTACACTCGTCAAATGTGACCCCCGCAGCACATTTACTACACACTTACAATATGCAACATGCGCTGGCAACGCGTTTGCTTCTAGGCAGACGTCTGCACTGCTATCCAATGAGCTTAACCCGTGACTATGACCATGGCCTTTTCCATACATTCTCTCCTGACCCGAACTCCTGACGAGTCTTTAAACATGCCCTGCAAAAAGCGACGCGAGCATGACGAGTGCTCTGAACAAGAAGTTTCTCCCACCCACCGTCGGAAAAGATTACGACCCAACGACACTCATTTACACAAAGCCGAATATATAACGCAGTACCGCCAACTGACTGAGCGCGAACAACATCCTGACTATTGGACGCCTCCTCCTTGGCTTTGGGACAGATTATCAGTCATCCCCCTCGACCACGCTGCTATTCGAGAGTTCAAAAGACGCACCCGCACGCATCATTACTACCCTCTTGCTCCAAAAAGCCTCCCACAACACTTCACGACAACACATGCCAGTGAATTGGCCCGATTTGCACGACATGGCGGCCCGGATTTATCTGACATTCGAGGATACCCTACGATGAGCGACGAACACCCTACTCTGCAGAGTAGAATCACCAAGCCTACTGATGCAACCACGCCGCCCAAGACTGGAGACAGTCCGACTAAGAAATCTACACGAGCCTACAACCTCTTCTTTGAAAAGCACCTGGAAGATAATGGAATTTACCTGCCTAAAAAATCGCAAACGCCGGATTTGAAAGAGGCCAAGAAAGCAATGGCTACACGGAGATCCTCGCTCTCACGGGATGAGTTTTCTCGTGCCGACTTCAAGGCCTTGGTAGAGGCCAATAACTCTGCCAGATCTGAATTTGAGGTGATCCAGCTTTCGCTCCCGAGTTTGCTTGATCTGCGCGATGCCGAAAACCGTCCGTCTATGGATACACTTCTCGGAAATCTTGCGCCTCTTACCGATGGATCCCTTGTAACTGCTAAGCCAGATTACTACTATGGCACTGATTCTTCTGAGCTTCCTCCGTCCATTCGCGATAGCGAAGAGCTCTTTAATTTCATTGTTCCATCAACCTCCCAGGTGACGCCGATGCTCCCCAATTTCTTTCTCGAGGTTAAAGGACCGGAAGGCAGCTTCTCTGTAGCAGCTCGGCAAGCTTGCTATGATGGTGCATTTGGTGCTCGTGCAATGCATGCCATGCAGAATTATGGCAGAGAGAAGGTGCAGTATGATGACTGCCCCTACACATTTAGCTCAGTCTACCATCATGCAGGACTTTTGAACCTTTTTGCCCACCATGTTACAGCACCGACAAGTACGCATGGGAAGCCTCAATATCATATGACGCTTATGAAAAGTTTCGCACTACTGGACAACCGGAAGACCTGCGCCAAAGGCATTTCCGCTTTCCGCAACATCCGTGACCTTGCGAAACAATACCGCAGCCGCTTCATCCAAGAGGCTATTGCCAGGGCGCCGGTGAACGGAGCTCCCGTCATTACGGCGGCTGAAAAGGCGGCGCAGGTGATGGCTGCCGTTGCTGCTCGAGAGGACGCAAACGAGTCAGTCACCAACCGCACTTCAAATCATGCTTCCGCAAGTGAAGTCTCGGACCTTCGTGATGCAGTGGACGACCTTGCACGCCACGATCCCGCTGATGATCTCGCCGACGATCTCGCTGACGATCCCGCCCACGGTCCCGCCGACGATCCCGCTGATGATCTCGCCGACGATCTCGCTGACGATCCCGCCCACGGTCCCGCCGACGACCCTCCGCGCCACGATCCTCACGTGAGCCAAGAGCCTGAAACCCCTGGCGCTGGCTCGGCACATGAGAACGGTGATGGCTCGAGTCGCCCCAAGCGCCAGAGACGGACTTCTAGTTCTGCTCCTGCAGCGAAGAGACGGACCTGAGCGATAAACTCGCGGTTGATTGGGCACAATAGGAGGCGAGCTGGCTTGAAGCTGGGATAAGGCCGAGGAAAACATGTGACGAGGAAGACTGGATAGGAATTTTGAACGAGATTGATTGAAATGGGTTGAGCAAGTAGTGCAGGTTTCTAAATTATACTGATTTTGAATATACAGAGTATGCATGTCGTTAAAGTAAGAATACCAATGTGCAGCACTTGGCGAGGAAAGGCAGTTCTTTGCCCGTCTTTTAGTATACTTTGCTATATACTTTGCTATATACTTTGCTGTATACTTTGCTGTATACTTTGCTATATACTTTGCTGTATACTTTGCTATATACTTTGCTGTAAAGTGATTTAGTAATCAGAATCAAAGGCAGTTAGTTCATCAAGTAAAGGCACTTGCGGAGGGCAGCGTCTAATTACCTCTTGCTCCGAGACACGCATATTACAAAGAGCGCTTGCTCCAAGAAATAAAGCCCGAGTGGGGAGATATAATGGAGGCAATATTCTACAGTACAGTCGGTTCTCGTGTAACAGGCCGTATATATCTGTATTTATATCGCCTCTCCCTTTCGTTTGCATCTCTGACACTCTCAATCTGTACTCTCAATCCGTAAAGTCTGGTCATGCAGCACTACACGAGAAAACCCTTCCGCTACTGTCCAACATGTCTTTTCAAAACCGCGAAATCCACGTTTCACTTACTGTTGAGCCGACGGCTCAGCTCCCTTCTCATGACTCTTCTACCTGCTCGCAACTCTGCTACTACAACTCTGACTCGTCAGACTCGGACAACATTTTAGAGCAAAGAGGCGGCGGTATAAAAGAGCTTCAGTGGACTGATACCTGCAGCAATGCCTACACGATAGAAAAGCCAATGACTAATGTAGAGTCGGAACACGGGACTGAAGCAACACGCGTTACTATTCTGCTATCGCTTTGCTTAAGCGTCTTTCTCATGGCCCTTGGTAGGTTGAGATGCTTTGCCGTTGCTTCTTTAGCTAACCTAACCGTGACAGACAACTCAATCATCGCAACAGCCATTCCCAAAATCACCGACGAATTCTCCAGCCTGAGCGATGTTGGCTGGTACGGCACGTCGTATCTCCTTGCAACAGCGTCGCTCCAGCTGCTCTTTGGCAAGCTTTACACCTTCTTCAGCATCAAGCGTGTCTACATTAGCACTATCATGGTGTTTGAGATGGGCAGCCTCATCTGCGCCGCAGCGCCCACTAGCAAGGTGCTGATTGTGGGGAGAGCGATCGCGGGCGCAGGTGGCGCAGGTATTTTCTCGGGGGCGCTGGTAATTCTCGCGTACACTGTGCCACTGGAGAAAAGACCGCTTTATGCTGGATATGTTGGTAAGTTTAGCCGCTATCTCGGTTTTGTTTGCAGCAGCTTTGGCTAACTAATGTAAACAGGTAGTGTTTGGGGCATTTCGTCGCTTGCAGGGCCCCTGCTCGGTGGCGTTTTTGCCGACACGCTCACCTGGCGCTGGTGTTTCTGGATCAACATTCCCATAGTAAGTTCAATTTGCTACCCCCCCCCCCCCCCCCCTCCCGTCAGATACAGGACACCTTGTTTTCTATAGCAAGTACAGCAACTAACTAGCCAGGGTGTCGTCTCTTTGACCTCGCTTTTCTTTTGTCTCAAAGATCCGAAGCGCAGCACGCCAACGCCACCGTGGAGAGACCTAGTGCGCGAGCTCGACCTGCCAGGAAACGCCTTGTTCATACCGTCAGTAATTTGTCTCCTGTTGGCCGTCGAACAAGCTGGCACAAGCTTGCCGTGGTCGTCGGGCCGCGTCGTCGGTCTGCTTGTTGCAGCAGCCGTTTTGTTTCTGGCGTTTGTGTATCTGCAAATTCGTCTGCAGGACCGGGCTACAATTCCGCCGAGGATCATGAAAAAGCGCGCTGTGTGGAGCGCTGCCATCTTCACCTTTGGCCTGGGCGCGGCTTACGTTGTCAGCGTTTACTATCTGCCAATCTGGTTCCAGGCTGTCAAGGGTGCCTCAGCTGTCCAGTCGGGCATAATGAATCTGCCGCTTCTGTTGATTGTAGTGGCTGTTTCAGTTGTCACAGGCATGGCTGTCACAGCATCGGGCTACTTTGCGCCATTCATGATTCTGTCGAGTCTGTTTATGACTGCCGGCTACGGATTGTTCGAGGTGCTCAACATTAACTCGACCACTTCATTTTGGATCATGATTCAGCTGGTTGCCGGAACAGGCGTCGGCTGTGGGCTTCAGCTGCCCGTGATGGCCGCGCAAAGCGTTCTGAAAATGTCCGATGTGGCCACAGGCACATCCATTATGGTTTTCCTGCAGACGCTTGGCGGTGCAGTCTTTGTGGCCGTGGGACAGTCTGTGTTTTCGCAGGTACTGACCAGGAGCCTGGAGGCAAAAGTTCCCGGAATCGACGTGCACAAGATTCTGCGTGTTGGCGCTACAGAGGTCCAGACGCTAGGGTTGGAGGCCGATGTCAAGGTGATTATGGAGTGCTATAATGACGCGCTCCGTGCTGTGTTTCTTGTGTGTGCAGTTTCAGCGGGCCTTAGTGCTCTGGGATCGATGGCGGCAGAGTGGAAGAGCATGAAGGACGGGAGAGAGAAGAGGTAGGAACTACAAGTGAGAGTAGAAGAGAGAGAAGAGGTAGGTATACCAAGTGATATGCTAAGCGATATCAGAAAAGCAAGACGGTATCGATTAAATTGAGTCAAGCCAATAAATGAATCAGAGATAAATTGCAACAAAGGCAATAATTGGGATTAAAGTTTGCAGATACAGCAAAATCAGCAAAAAGAATGGCTTGTGTAGTGTACCACAGATAGTGCGACGGCAAGCCGTGCAATCCTGTCTTGTTTCTGTGTAACTCTGTGCGATGTTGTGTAACCACTGTGTATGGCTGACTTTATGCCGCCGAGCCCTGACCTTAACCATTGTTTTATTGGCTACGGAAAACCTGTTTGTTGCTACAAAAAACTTGGACGTAACCAAATATCCATCACGTCAATTTGCCACGTCGTATAGTATGTTGTGGGTGTATCACGTCACAGTAACAGTAATGTATCCTGGATTACATCACTAGCTGCTAGCCCAAAAGAAAGGCAGAAAGTCATCTACTAGAATGTCCCGTCTCTTGTAGATGGCATCGAGACATTGCAGCCGACGGTTACGCCACTGAAGAGACCCAGATGCCAAGTGCAAGGGGGGAATGCACCATCTGAAATGCCGTGGCTTGATAAATGCAGGCGGCCACGACATTGACAGGCCTGCTACCAGAGCGGAATTGTTTGGGCAGGCTATCATTTGTTTAGACTAAGATTAACCGCCCGTATTAACATAGAGTATAGACTGTGTAGCACAGCAGCTTACCGTCAGATAGTTTAGAAAGGGTAGTATAGCCAGAAAGGCGGCGCCATCGATCTTGCGGCTGATAATGGCGTGGTAGTGGATTAGGAGTGGACATTACTAGCAGGCTTGATTAAGGTACCGCTTTTCTATGCTCGAGGCAAGATGGCTTTTCTATGCCCAAGGCAAGACGGCACAAGCATGAAACAATGAACGAGATATATTGACCAACCCGAGAGATATTACTATAAAGCCAAGACACCGCGTGACACAAATGACATGTTCCTGACCTACCTGACCGACATAGCCCTTCTAGCTATGCCTCATACTACCACAGCTCATAGCCCGTCTGTAAACTAGCCTCGTTGAAAATATACCAATTTGAGGCATCCTCGGCCATTTCTGTCGGCACAGTGACCAAGATAACGGGCGAGTGCATATTGCTGATACGCGCCTGCAGCTTGGACGCCAATAGTTCGCGCAGACTGGGCTCGGGCTCGTTTGTATTGCGCAGATTATCAATGTGTACCGAGACGTGCTCGAGATCTAGGGGGGGAGGGGGGTTAGCTTTCTTCTTTGGCTAGGTTGATAACGGAATAACTCACCCGTTTCGTCGCCCATGCCGCCCTCGACGCCCTGCAGGACAATCAGCGCCGCCCACGAAATCACAACAAGGTCCCAGTTGGACCAGATCGACTGGTCGTACACGTGCAGACGCACGGCTGCGCGCGCCGAAACAAGCAGCTCATGCTGCTCCGTGGGGGTGATGCCGTTAGCGAACAAATTACAACCGCGCGCGGGATGATAAATGCTAAGGACAAAGAGCCGATGCAGCACGTATTGCCGGAAGACGAGCTTCTTCTCATGCTCGCTCTCGTACGCACGGTTGGAGAATTCCATTAGCCAGTCTTCCAGCTGACGCGCCCAGTCGCGAATTACGGCCGCATCGACGGGCGTAAAGGATGGCTGCGTCTGCGTGTGTAGAGGGCTTGGTGCACCAAGCGTGTCGAAGCTGCTAAAGACAGACCATACGGTAGGCAGACCGCGGCCGGTAAAGTGCGTGAGACCTGTGTGCATCATGCGCGAAAGGCGGTACAGCTGGTCGTACATTGGGACTTGGAGTCGTGAAAATGGCGCTGCAGCTGCGACGACCGGACAGGCGAGGGCCAGCGACGCGTGTTCCAAGTCGACAATCTGCAGGCCAGAGAAGAGACAGCGCCACTCATGTCCGCGCACATGGATATCCGACTCGGGCGGACAGTGATCCAGAAGCAGCCGGTAGGCCAGGGAGATCCACAGGCCGGTCTCAGCGTTGACAGCCTCGCGCAGCAGACCCGCGAGAATCAGCCCTAGAATGGTCTGAAAGGCCCATTCCTCGCGGTGTCGCGGGTCAACGGGCAACATGCCAATCCCACTATTGGGCACACACAGCTGAGCAATGGCACAGCACAGCACCGCCAAATAATCAGCCGACAGGGCCGCCGCCTCGGCCGACCCACGCACACTGGAGCAGTACAGCATGGCCGCTAACAGCAGCGGCCGCGGTGACGAGAACGTCTGCTTGGACGGCAGAAAATGCAGGCCGGGCATGGCATCGTGAAAGGTACGCCACAGGGTCTTGATGACGTCGCGGTCCCAGATGCGGGGCGAAACGGCGGCTGTGCAAGCCATTTTCAGCGGGAGCACGGCTGGCCAGAGCGCAGCGAAGACGTCGCTGTCGGGGCTGGTGGGGGCATCGGCGCATGGGAGATTTTGCGGAGGGGGCTGGAGGGCTTCGGCGGCGCCGGAAGAAGGTAGGCCAGCGACTGGGGAAGCGGGTTCGGCTTCGTCGGCCAAGCCGAGATATTCCTCGAGGCGTTTGAGGCGTGACTCAACGGTGCGGTTAAATGCGGCTTGATCGGAGTCGCGGGTGTCTGAAGAGACGATTAGATCGCGGAGATAGGAGGCCTAGGCATGGGTTAGATACCGAGAGGGAGAGAGAGAGAAGAGACACAGAGAAACACACATTAGCCCGTGGAAGAAATACACAAGGCACGCCGGCTTTGGAGCAGCGCCGACACGATTCACCAGTGTCAATGCGGCATTTCATCTGTACCCTTTGTTAATTGACAGCTCGCTTGTACTACAAGTGCAGCTTTGCCCAAGATCCACTAGCCATACAGACATGGAATACGATACAAATTGACAGCTCGGATTCTAGTAGATAGCGCAAAGAAGAACGGACCTTTTGCCGTCTACAATTGACTACTATAGTTAGGACATGAACCAAAAGATTGTACAGGAGAACCTACGGCAGGCCTTACGGGCCTTTGTTTTTTGCGGGCTCCCGGGCCGGGGCAGGCTTAAAGCACTCGGGACAGCTGCTGCAACAGCAGGAGGAGCGCCCGAAGGAGCAGAGACATTAGTTGCACATATGCCTAGGCCTGAATCAGACGGCTGCCGCTGCTCTTGTCGTATAGATTGCTGTAAAGACATTGGAAGAGAGATATCTTTTGAAAACAGATAGCGTTACATTACAAAAGTAAAGAAAGAAGAAGAGTTATATTTATTTAAATGTGACGGAAGAAATTAATTTATTTATTTATTATTTACATAATGCATTATATTTTGAGTTTAGCTAATTAAAGCACATTGGAGGACCCTATAATTGCTTGATTTATATTATATAGTTCTACATTATAACCCTAAGAGTTTTTATATTATATTTATATATAGAATTCTTAAAAACCTCTATATATAAGTTAATTAAAATGCTAAAAAAATATTAAAAGCTATATATAAATATATACTAGTTAAAATATAAAATAGAAGAGATTTAATGAAGAAAGTAAATTATTTTTTCAATAGAAGTATATAAATAGGTCTTTTTTCAAGGTAGTAATATGTATTCTCATAGAATACTACTTCTAATTCCATCAATTTTAGTGTACGTTTTTTCTATGCTAAACCCAAATAGGCAATTTTCAAAAATTGAGGAATTGAAATTCCATAATGACTAATTCCAATGATTTCTTCCTATATAAAATTAACATTAATCCTTTGAGAATAGTTTAAATTCATTTTTGAAAAATAACCCTAAGTTTGTCAGGAGCTATATATAGATAAGCTTGTTAAATGTAAGAGTAAAAAAGGCAAGATTCAATTAAAGACTAAAACAAGAGAAAAAGACAAGAATATACAACTACATCAAACCTAAAATACCTAGACCTAAGACTATTAATCCCAATGACTCATTCACTTACAACTAACACCTATTCTCATGGAATTGACTCTGGATTCCATCATTTTTGCTCTACGTTTTTTCCGCGCTAAACCCAATTAGGCAATTTCCCAAATCGCGTGAATTTGGATTCCATGAACTTGGATTCCATGAAATTTTTCCCATACAAAATCGATGTCGATCCTTCGAGAACAGTTCAAATTCGTTTTCGAAAAATAACCCCAAGTTGAATCCTTTCAAAATGGCCAAATTCGATCTCGAGAAGATAACCCCAAGTTGAATCCTTTCAAAATAGCCAAATTCGATCTCGAGAAAATAACCCCAAGTTGATTCTCGCCAAAATTCGCAGTCACGATCAGGATTTGCAGTGCAACCAAAATTTGCAGTGCAACCAAAATTTGCAGCGCAACCAAAATTTGCAGCGCAACCAAAATTTGCAGCGCAACCAAAATTTGCAGCACAACCAAAATTCGCAACCAAAATTCGTAACCAAAATTCGCAACCAAAATTCGCAGCACAACCAAAAATGAAAATACTCCCTTCTATACAAGCAATAGTACAGCGTTCAGATAATTATACAATAATAAAAAAACTGACATACAAATATTTTTAATACACTAATCAATTCGCAATCCAATTCTGAATCGGTGCATCAATTACTCTTTGCGAATTTAATTTTTCTCACGTGTGCAAAGTGGAATTGAAAATGCGCATTAATGCAATGCAGATTGATGGTGATAATTTTTCTTGGTGTTGCACGTTACAAACTTCGTATACGAAGGCGACTACGAAGCAACCCCTGCACTTCTCGCTGCAC
>LKBB01000316.1:0-22856 GCA_001513885.1 Thielaviopsis musarum
GGGGTGGGGGGGGGGTTCTGTTTTATGCTTTTCTTTCCTTTCCCGCTGAGCTTCTGGTTTTTTTTTTTGTTATCCTGTTGGGTATAAACACTTCTTCTGTTTACTTTGGTGCTGACGTTCTTACATCAACATCAAGTTTTCTTGAAATTATTCTCATAAAAAAGGTGTTGCTGATAGTTATCCTTTTGCCAGGTTAACTCCCAAATAAAATAAAAAGAAGTTGATACTATATTCAAGTCGAGCCTGTGTCCGCGAATGTCCGTTGTAAAGGTTACTTGGCAGTGAAATTAGGAAAATGATAATTCAAACATGACGACATTGTCATTGCACAATGAGACAACATTTAGCTGTAGTACAGTACTTGGTACTATGTGTACTCAACTACGTGTTTTCACAGACGATGTTAGTTGGCAACAGATTTCTATTTTAATTTTGAAGTTACTGCTGTCGCACGCATGAGGAAAGAAGGATGTGTGTGGTAAAGGGACAGTCGATAAGTAGGCCTGGTGTGTGTTGTCTACCTTGTAGTTTAGTGCTAGTCAGAGTTTTCCCTCCAAGATGATTGAGAAGATCATGAGAAATTAAGTCACTTAAGTGAACGAATCAACTTAGATTACGTTGACTGTTTTTTTCACACTCGACGAGGCTCTTCATTATAAAACTGGTAGTAAAACTGTTTTGTGGGAAATTTGCATTGTAATTGCAATAATGCGTGTTTAAATTTGTGCCCAAAATTTCAGCGCCAACATCTAAATTCTCAAATGTATGTTTATAATTACAATAACAATGTTCGTTCAGATTTGCCTCAATAATAGCAAATGTGTTCCAAGTTCGTGTCTCGGTTTTTTTTTTTTTTTTTTTTTTTTTTTTTGCTTTTCACCAATGGACTTGGTATAAGTAAGAAACAAAAAAACAGCGGTGTATCAAATTATATATAGACAATGTTCCTTGCCATGCCTTCTTTTCTAACACCGCCACTATTCGCACATCGCCTCTCCTGACTTTTATAGTTGCTAAGCCTCAGCGACTATTTTGAATTTGCCTGTATTGTGCCATTCTTCAGCACATTAATCTTGCCTATTCTTTTGTGCTCTTTTGCCCTTTCATTTTTAACTTTTTATCTTATCCAACTACCGTTCGGTTCCCTGGTCCCGGTTATCCTACCACAATTTGCTTTCACCCCACTGTCCTGGTGCAGACTGCGCAGCTTCTGTTTCACGGCACAGGAATTTCAAGCCAAGAACTCATACGGAGTAGATATGGCTTTTAATAGCGACATCTACCGGGAAACGTCTTCTTCTCCGCTTACGCGTATCAACACAGCAGCTAGCACTCCTGCTTCCCAGCCATCTCCAATTTCGACAAATTTCCCCAGTCCGAAAACCTCTTCTAGACCACAGACCATTTGCCTTTCCCGCTTATATGAAAATGCCCAGAAAGTAAAGAAGTGCAAGGAAAAGGAGAACCGCAAGCTTAGGCTAAGGACAAAGAAGATAAAAGAAGTCTTTACAGACTCAACTATTGGAAGATTCATTGAAGATCCAGTAAAGGAAATGGGGGAAGATCTTGGTATTGATCTCACTGGTGGCATTTTGAATGTTCTGCTATCTGATTCTGAATATCCTAGTCTTCTCAATATGGATGAAATTCTTTCAGAACAGTAGAAGATTCTGAAGATGAAGCCCGCCTATTCATGAAGTGGCAGGATATAGTTCAACATTACAATTCTTTATCTCGGGTTTTTTTTTTCTATTTTGGTGCGACATACGACATATGCAATATATATTATTTTTAGAGCTGAGCCCTAGCACTTCAATATGAAATAATAATGTATACAAATTTTATGAAATTAAAGAGGGTAGCATTTCGGTTCTAGGAAATAAATACTTGAGTATTTATTACTATTAAAAGTATAGCTACTGAACATGGGTAGAGCTGAACGCTTAATATAGTGGGGGTGTGCCCTATATACTTACTTAGGTAGCTAGTTTTCAGTGAAATAATTCGAGCTGTGCCCAACTATCCTGCGAGCCTTGCTTTTAAAAAGACATCTTTACAAACATGGCCTCTCTAGACGACTTTGTCAAAAACTCTCGACGATCACCCTCTCACGATCCATATGAAGACTTTAACTTCACTGCTGCCGCGCCAGAATCTCGACCCGCATCGCCTAGTTACGTCACCGACGCCCCGACCGAGACGCCTTCTTTTGTCGACTTCTCTCTCCCGCCGCACGAGACCGAAACATGGGCAGCTGCCGAGCCGGAAGAATCATGCACGGCGCTGTCTGATATGGTTGTTCCTTTGTTCATTTCCAGCGATTGGCCCCCGACTATCAACGATTATGAGGGTTGCGGTTACGCTTACGGCTACGAGGACGTGTGCGATGGATTCGGTCCTAGCGCCCAAGACTTCGACATGCCTCCTTTTGTCATTGACAATTATGGGACCAGCGACACATACTACTACTACTATGTGGATCCTCTCACACAAGATGTCTTGGCTGTTCACAACCCGACGCTAGCGTTTTACGATGCTCACCAAAATGAAAATACCTTCATCGCGCCAGATTTCATGCCTCCAATCCTTGAGCAAGAGCTACCTGCAGAAATTGAAGCGTACGACGACTCAAGGCTTGAGGGATCCTCGGCCAACGCAAATGACGAAGCGCCAGAGACTGAAGTCTCAACCTCGTCCGAGCTACCTGCCGCCGAAACCTCTGATTTATCCTCTCCAGCTTGCGCATCGGTGCCCAAAAAGCCCTCTCGAGCTTCTCGTGCGTCCTCCTCCTCGCCTGATGGGACGTCTCGCTCTGCTTCTTGCGTGTCGCGCGCTAGGTCGCCCGATGATCATGCGATTTCGCCAGCCAAAAAGAAATTCCAAAGTGATATCCCGGCAGATACCACGTTGATGTTATCCATTGAACTTGGGTTCTCCAAACTATCAGTGCAACCTGAGAAGAGCGCAACGGCTTCAGATACCGATGATAGTAGCGGCCCAAAAAAGACACATACGTCATAAGCGTCGTGTACTGTACTAGATATGAACAGGGAGATATGTGCCATCTTTTGCCTCACCAAGGCTAGAATTGAAATTTCATGGCTTTGCTTAGCTGCAATGACATAGTTACACACAAAACTGTTGTCGGGTCAATATATTTAGATGACACTTGCATCCAAGACGTTGCCACATGAGCCCAGATTAATGCAAATGTTATATAGCTTGTACAAGATAAAAATGCAAGTGTTACCATGCACGAGAAATCTACCGAGTAGCACGAATCGAGTAATTTTTGTGGTAGAACCGTTGTTCCATTCTTTTGATGTTGTAAGGCAGCTGCTCTATCGACTACTAGTAGTGATGCTAGCAAATACTAGTACTAGTAATTCTATAGTAATGTGCGCAATGATTCGTGGTGCTTCAGGATAGGAAAAAGAAATGCAATTTCAAGCAACCCGCTTCCGCTTGAAGGCAAAAGCCTAAAGTTTTCAAGGGCCGCCCCATGGGGAAAGTCAACCCATCGGGTGCCGATTACAGATTTAAAGTATTTAATTCCAAAATAAGCATAAAACATATCTATGGTTCCGCTGCCTTTTTCCCACCCTCTTTCACTGCCTTGCTCCCGCTCTCTTTAACTGTATTTTCCTCCTTTGGCTTTTCCGCTCGAGTTTCGCTCTTCTCCGCTGTACTGTCTTTTGTCTTACCCAGCTTGTCTTTTGCCTTTTCTTCCATTTCACCCTTGTCCGCTCCAGCCTTTTCCACTCCGCCTTTTTCCGCTTCAGCCTTTTCCACTCCACACTGGTCCGCTCCAGCCTTTTCCACTCCACCCTGGTCCGCCTCAGGCTTGTCGTCCACCTTCTTGTATGTTAGCGAGTCTTCTTCCTCTCCCAAAGACTCCTTTTCGTCGTCCTTCAGGTCTAGATGCTCCAGGCCCTCTGCCATCTTCTCCACAATCTCCTCGTCCAACTCCTCAATCTCCTCTTCCCATGAGTCTTGGGTCCGCAGCTGTCTCTCTGCCTCCTTGTCTCCTACTATGCTTCTCCACAACGCATCCAGCTCACTTGTCCAGCCCAGTAGACGCGCCAGACGTCTCACGCCCTGGTCGCACGGCCCCAGTTCCAGGACATCATCTGGTCTCTTTCCCATGTTGCCGACTTGTTCTCTGTTGAACAGCACTCTGGGCGTCTCTCTCCGCGGCATGTCTGCAACACCAGCAAACGGGTACACAGTCAAACTCGTACCCAGCACCAGGACCAAGTCAGCCTCCCGCGCCAGGTGAGTGTTGAGTGTGAATTCCATCGGCAGGCCCTCGCCAAAAAAGACAATGTCAGGCTTCACTAGCCCATTACACTTCTTCTTCCCGCAGCGCGGAACGTGTCCCTCGTCGACATGCTCCTGCATCTCCTTGGCCGAGTAGTCGCTTTTGCACTCGATACAGCGCTGTGTCGCAAAGCTTCCGTGGGCCTCAATAATCAGATCCTCCGGGACACCCGCGCGTCTCTCCAGACAGTCAATGTTCTGCGTGAACAGCTTCGAGAGCAGCTTCTTCTTAGCCAGCAGCGCAATAAAGGCATGTGACACCGTCGGGAAGAATTTGCCCGGGTACAGCTCCTTGGCTAACACATAAAACGGTTCCGGGTGCTTCCGGAAGAAGTCAATGTCGAAGACGGCCTCGGGATACGGCAGGTTCAGACGTTTGAGGTTGTTGTACAGGCCAGTCCCCGGCGATCTGAAATCGGGGACTACAAGCAACAAGGATTAGAATATGCAACAAGGGTTGAATTGCATCGCGATTTGTAAAAACTCACTGCCAGCTGCCGTGGAAATACCGGCGCCTGTCAAAACGACAACTTTCTTAACTTTTCCTCCGCTAATGTACTTAGCAACGGCCTCCAGAGTCCGCGCCTCGAGATTCTTCGGCATAATATCCGGGCCAAGAGAGGCTGATTCGTTTTGGCCCATGGTTGGTTGCTTTTATTTGTTTTGGGGGTTGTGCCAACTGGTAAGTGGAGTAAAGACTCAAAAGAGAATACAATTAAGGAAAAATAAGGTTCGCCTTGTTGTTGAAAGTTCCTTACAGAATGTCTGCAATATTTGCCGTCCGTCACTGGGGGTTTTTTTTTTTTTCACTTGTCGCGCAGAAGGAATAAGGGTTGTTGTCGGCTGGTTCAAAACAAAGAAAATAAACAAAGTTCGCGGGGTGATATGTGGGTATCGATCCGATAAGATAAGAAAACAGAGAGTGGCTTTCCGACATCAAAGGTCAATGACAAAAAAAGAGTTATGCGATAAAACAAGGGAACTGAAGGAAATAAAAACAATGCGCTTAAGGGTTGGGCAGAGCCTGAAATTAATACCAATATCGCCGTGTCGGCAAGGATTAGAAACAGTTTTTAATGAGCGTGGAAAATACAGTGCAGGTCTAGAATGTTCACATGGCATCCAGAGGCGGTACAGAACATGCAAGCCCTCCCTACCTGGAATCGTGCATCTAATCATTGAGAGACGAAACTCGCGTGTGTGTGTTTCTGCGCGTTGGTAGCAAGCGCGCAAAGGATGCACAACAGTAAAACCGCCATTTCACGAAAGCTGTGTCCATCTGTGTCATTGTACGTGCATCAATGTATCGATGATGCTTATATTTTCGGTTCGGCTGATCTGGGTATAGCTCGTATTCGAGGAGAAAAAGAAAAGGTGATATAGTACAAGGTATGTTTACAGCCGCCACGGGTGGCTCTTAGGGCCTAGCTGCGGCGGGCGAAGCCCAGGGCGCCACAAAGAAGAAAAAAAAAAGAAAAAAAGGAAAGCCCTGGGCGACAGAATCAGATGCAGTGGCTGGTATCACACACACTTAGTTCTTCTTGGCCTCCTCGTGAAAGGCGCGACGGGCGACCAGGAAAGGCTGGCGCTGGGCGCGCATGTAGGCGCGGGTCAGTTCCGAGTCGTGGGTGTCAGAGCGGACGACGCTACCAACGGACATGAAGAAACTAGACAGGTAATGTCAGTAGCTGCTCTCGCATAACGCACCAGCGCAGTGAGCAAGCGGCTTATCGCTCGTAGCTTATGGTGCTGTAGATTCAACGCAACTTACCCAAAGGTGGCACCCGAACCAGCCATGTACTGGCCCAGGGTGCGCATGATGCCAGAAGAGCCGGCGCCGTAGCGGAAGATGTGCAGGGTGCCTGGGAAATTACAAGAGCGGTGTTAGGGATGGCATGACTCTCATTGTTGTGCATGTATGGTCGACGATCGGGATTGGGATGAAACAGGTTTCGTTAAAGGGCGAGAGAAATCGCGTAACGACCAGTCAAATCGAGGCGAGGAGTCTCATGGAAAGCGCATACCGTAAAGGAAGCCCAGGATGGCACCAACACCTATTGCGCGGTCACTAGTTAGCGAATTGCATCATAGAAAACTACCCCGCGCCGCACAAATCAAGAATAAACTTACTACCACCAGTGATGGCACCCATGACCACTGTTTGATGGAACTAGTTGTTAGCGCATTAAGTCCAGACATCAAGGCGACTGCAGACAGCTCCCTAGCATAGAATACAGGGCAATAATTCTGGTGATTATCAAGGCGCTGTATCCCGCAAGCGAGCTGAACAGAGTCATGAGAAGCCGGGAAGCAACATGCTCTTGTCCTGGACAGAAGGGCCGACCTGGCCGTGGTTCGAGGGAAGGGCGGGCATTGCGATAGAACTAGACGATGTGAAAATTGGAGAAAAAGGTCGAGGGAGAGTGTCGCAAATCGTGAGCGATCGACTGTTTTTTTTTTACGGATTATCGTCGGTCGAGTTCGGGCGTTTTGATTCGGAGCGGAACAAAAGTCGTGACTACTTCGTAGAAAAAGAAAAAGAAAAAAAAAAGTTCGCCACAAACCCTGTCAACTTTAGCAGGGTCCAGGCAAGCAGCTTAATTTGAGAAAACTAGAAACTCCAAAAGTGGAGAAACTTCAAATATTAACTTCTTGTATTACCACGGAAATGTTAGGGTTAGTGATAGCCCCCGCAAGGCTGTCGACAACAAATACAGAGTACATTCACAAATACTACTCCGTGACAGCCTACTACTACTACTACTACTACTACTACTAGCAGGGCGATCACGTGCGTACAAGCTTGGCTCGTGTTGCTAGTTGCTAGCTGCGCAGGCCAAGATTTACAAGAACAAGTTTTTGGCATTATTCGATGGCTTATTTGATAGCGCTTGTCGACTTAAAACAGCTAGTTGTGGTACTACCGCTGATATGTAAGTGTTTATACAATTGATAGCAGCAAGGAAAGAAACGCCCGTTTCAGGCCAATAAACGCAACATGTTTCCGGCTCTTCAGCATGTGAGACAAGCTAGCAGGAAAATCACAAACATTTCATGTTTGCCCAAAGTCTTTCCTCCTGTCTCCCAACTGATAAGGAGACGAAGAATGCAAAAGAATAGACTCTCATGAGACTTTTTCACGTGTTTGAGCTGAAAGCCAACAAACACACGGTCGTCCGTTTCCTTTTTGTGGGCTCAGGCTGAGTTTCTAGTAGCAGCTACGACAGCGCAGATAAATTAGGCTGCACAGCGACATTACTCGAGATTGACACACTGGCCGGATTTAATTTGAGGTCAACGACATATGAATTTGCCACGAAGGAATTTGCGCAGAGACATTTATGTTGCTAATGACAAGCGGTGTTGGATGAGGGCGCTTTAATGATTATTTTTGCAACAGGGAAAAGTGATGAAATATTTGCACATCAAGCCAAAACCTTGATTGTAATGTCTTGAAAAGTAGTAGGTCTTACAAGATAGGATGTACTTGTGGCAAGGCAAAGACGAGGCCACCAAGTATCAAGCCTAGTGCGATACACCCCCCCGTCGCGTAGTTTGTAACGAGCCAAACAATATTTGTTTTCCAATCCGAAAGCACATCATGCGCCCTCTGGACTTGGCTTGGTTTGGTGACGGGGGTTGCTAAATGAGCGACTGCAGAATTACTTGTAACAATCAATCTGCATGCGCAAGCGCTGGACCACATAAACGATACGTTGGGTGTGGAGCGATGGCTGCATACTACACCTCTAGATGAGATGGATGCTCTCAAATCACGGCCCAAGCTAGAACAGAAAACAGACAATACCAAGCAGTTCTGCACTGCACGCGCTAAAGCGAGGCACGGGGCATCTCAGTAGCAAGACAAGATAACCTACAATGAAGAAAGAAACAAACAAACAAACAAAGAAAGAAACAAACATACAAAAAATAGAGATTGCTTGCTTATTGCAGATGGCCCTGATTTTGATGCACTGCACAATGCATGCAGACAAGGAAGCCAAGGCAGGGTGAAAGCAGGGCAAGGTCAAATTTAACAAGTTAGAGCCCAGGCATTTATTGGAGCAAAAAGTAAAAAAAATAAACAAGCAACACAACACAACACAAAACCAATTTTTTTTATAAAAAAATAGAAGAAGGAGCATGTGGTACAAAGGGTGAACTCAAAGAAGCGAGAAAAAGAAATGTCGAGATGCGATGAAGACCAGTTCCATGGGATGACAAGACAGCCAAGGCTGAGTCGACAGACAGCAAGTAATTTTTTTTTGAAGAAGCCCAATCAACTTCTGTTTTTATTTTACCATTCTGCCTATTTGCAGGGCTTTCTGTGACTTGAACGTCATTATTTCATTATTTGTAAATAGTAGTACTACTGCTAGTACGGTGTAGTGCTAGCCTACCGCTTCTTGTTGTCGATATGCCATCTTGCCAGTCTTTATTTCCTCTCCTGTAGCCCGCGCCTACCTCAATAAAGCCCCGTTTGTCTACGGAATATGATTACACTGATATTAAACCGATTTGTCTTCTCTACTCCGTATAAAGTTTTTTTTTTTCTTCTTTAACGTGCTGTCTTCTTTCAGCTCTTTTCTCGCGTTGTTCATCGCCAACTAAACCAAATCAATTTCATCGACGTAACCTGCGCTGCACGTTCATTGCAGCTTTCATTCATCCCATTGAATTGATTTCCTAAATCATAGGCGCAGGACAAGGACAGCCAGAAAAAGGTTCGTGCGTGCATTATATCTGCCACTAGGCAAAGCGAGGTTATTCCCTCCATTCCCAATTAACCATTTACCACCCACCCTGCTCTTCATTTTCATCTCATCAGTCTGTTCTCTGAAACGACCCTCCTTTTTGCATTTGCTCTGCATCTGTTTCTTGACGGTCTGTGCCGTGCATTTAAAGAACGCCAGAAAAAAAGTAAAACAAAAAGGACCATCAGGAACAGAGTCGGGCTTTATAATCCAAAATCTCAGCCTTCAACTTCAAAACTTGCAGATGCGCATTGTATTAGTATTGGACGCGAGACCTGCAGTACTAATTATCGCTACGACTGCTGGACTTGCGTATCCATCCACCCGCTCCCGGGTCTGTTTTCCCGGGGTTGTTTGCAATTTTTTATGGTCCGTCCAGGGCTGCCATGCACTAAACCTACAGCGGTCAAATAGGCCTAGCCATTGCTGAAACTTTGGCGCTCTTTGCAACCCGCAAGGCCTCATTCATCCATCACACCTCGACTCTCCCAGTCCGTCTCTCTGAGCCCGTAAATTAATTTTCCCGTCTATACTTGTACAATACACGTTTTGCGCGTCTAGATTTGAACGTCTGGTCTCTTGATTGAACACATTGCTGACTTTTTTTTCTTTTTTTTTTTCGCCTTTCCATTTTTCTTTTGTTCCCTTGCAGAATATCAAACTTTTTTCTTTTCTTCTTTTTTTTTTTCTCTTTGCTCTCGACTTGCTGCCACGAAAAAGAAAGCGTCACGAAATTCGACACTTCTGATTCAATTTCTCGATTTATTTTGCTGCCAACCATAATCCCGCGATAACGAACCTGTCCTTTATTTATCGATTATTATTATTTCGTCCGGTTTCCATTCGTCGCCGATTTTGTCACCAAATATATCCACTCGCTCACCAATAAAGAGATAAAACTGAATCAAGTCGCCTGTCTGCACTTTGCTGTACGCTCTGTCTCTGGAACCGCTCTTTTTTCCACTCTTCTGCGCTTGCATCTGCATTGCTTTTACGCCGCCGTGTTCCTCCCTGACTCCTCTTATCGTCAATACCGCCGACAACCCATCGCTTTTGCCATTACAGGTGGAATCGACCCCCAAATAGCGGCACGCAACCTCTTTTTTTTTTTTTTTTTTTTTTTTTTTTTTTGTTGCTCTAGAGTGGCCTGGTCTGATCTGTTTTGTTGCTGTCAAGCTGCATATTCTTAACCGACGGACCCTCCATTAGCTAGTGCTAGACGCGTTACCAGTTTTAGAAGCCTTTGTGTACTTTTTTCTGTGCTTGCTTGTGCTTCTCCTCTTTTTTTTTTTCATCCGCTATTTAGCCCTCTCGCTCTTCATTCTTTTTTATCCATCGCCACTAGTTGAGAGAGCCCACGACAACCACATCGTTGTGATGACTGCTGTGGCTGCGCCTCCTGCTTTCTCTCAGCTAAACAAGCAGGCATGGGGCTCTAGTGGTAGTGGTCATGGTACTGGTAATGGCACAGGGAATACAAACTCCGTGACCTCTTCACCCCCGGACGATCTTCGCCTGTTCCCCCGGAAATCGCTGCAGCGCTCGAATTCCTCGTCGTCCATATCATCGACCTCGTCGACTTCATCCGCTTCATCGACCACCACAGTCGCTACTAACGGCTCATCTCCCGGGACTCCTGCATCATCGACTGGAGAGCCTGTTCCGCTTTCGGTCAACACTCCAAACGTCTTCAAGAAGCGCCCGCAGCAGCCCAAGCCGGCCTGGCTGAATGGCCGCAACGAAAACCCCGATCTTTCCGTCCTTAATACATTCATCGGCACAAATACCAAACAAACCGGCAACCGGGCGCCCGGGCAAGTAAACGTCACTGGCAATCCGCAGATGGCGCCGTCCGCCAATGGCCAGGCTGCCCAGCTTAACGGCCGTGCCGCGGCCGGGGCCGGAGCCAGTCAAGCCGCCAATGGCGACCAATCGTCGGGCCAGGTACTCCTGTATCTTAGCTCGTTAAACGGAACTTTTGAAAAGAAAACCATCACCGTTCCGTTCCATCCCGAAGTCCTTCGAATTGGCCGCCAGACTAACCAAAAAACGGCGCCAACAACAATCAACGGCTACTTTGACAGCAAAGTTCTTTCCAGACAACACGCCGAAATCTGGACCGATCGCTCCAACAAGATTTGGATCCGGGATGTCAAGTCGTCGAACGGTACTTTTGTCAACAGTGTACGGTTGTCCGCCGAAAACCGTGAGTCCGAACCTCATGAAGTGCAGACTGGTGACCATCTTGAACTCGGTATCGATATTATTGGCGAAGATGGAAAGACAGTCATTCACCACAAGGTCTCGGCCAAGGTCGACTATGCTGGTCCGGCCAGTGCTAGCGGTAATCTGATGGACTTTGGCTTCAACGAGCTGGACCCATCCAACGGCGCCATGATGTCGGCGGCACATGGCATCCAAAATCGAGCTCGCAATGGCAGTAATCCTGGTATGGGCCTTAACGGCCGCATGGCTGCCCAAAATGGCATGCCTGGAATGCAGCCGGGTGGTATGAATTACACCCGGCCATTCATGTTGACCCCAATCACCACGGATAACATCATCAAGAAGCTTCAGGTATGTTGATTTGCCACATATGTATGATGACATCAGTTTCTAACTTATGATTTTTTTTTAGCTGGAAATCCGTGGCGCCCGCCTTCAAAGTCACGACATTGAGCGCAGCGAACTCTTCGTTAACACCCTCTTGGTGAAGGACCCTCTGGCTCCCATAGATTCTGCTGCGCCCAAGGCCATCACCAACGGTTTCCACTCTTTCCGTGCCGATCCCAAGAGCCGATTCTCTGACCCCCCGGCCCCGCCGCCGCAACAGCCCCTTCCCGAAAAGCCAACCGATGCTCCGTCTCTCAAGAAGAGCTTATCTGATCGGCCAAAGTCACACCCCGCAAGCATTCTTCCGCCTCGCGAACCTTCAAGTCAAGTTCTGCAGCTGCAGGCCCAGCTTGATAACTACAAGAAAGACCTTCAAGATAAGGAGGACCAATTGCGAGTCATGACGAACACGCTCGACAACGAACGTTCTGCCAGACAAGCGGCGGAGGTGCTAAACCAGCAACTGGAGGAGGCCATTTCCTCGCAACAAGCGAATGGCCTGGATAGGGAGAGAGCGGAGCTCGAGGCCAAGGAGCTTGCAAAGGAAATGGCCAAGGCTGAGGAAGCTAAGCTCCAGGCTGCCACTTTCACACTCCAGGCGCGTATTGAGAACATGGAGCAGGAGATGATGGATATGCGGAAGCAGGTCGAGCTGTGGAAACAACGCTTCGAGAAGGCCGACGCCGAGCGCGACATTGCGCAAAAGTCACTTGCCGAGATGGTTATGCGTATCCGTTCAGAGTTTGCGACTCGTTCCCCCAGCAACACCCAGAGGCGCACCCGTGGAAACCTACACAGCAGGTCTTCATCGTCTTCCAACTCATCCGACTCTTCGGCGGATGAGGCTGGCGGTATGCCGCTTTCTGCGCTCCGCGGAGGCAAGAACAGCAGCCCCGCGCAGGCTGAAGCTGACGATAGCTCATCAGAGGTGGAGGATGAATCGGAGGAATCCGATGAGGTACAAGCCAAGTCAGCGCAAACAGGCGCGGCGAAACTTGAAGAGAAGTGCAGACCGCTGCCAGTGGTCCCCGTCACAGGGACCCCCACCACAAACACCAGTGCCGGTGCCAACACGGTCACGAGCACAAGCACGAGCACGAGCACGGGCACTCAACAACAGCGCAACCGTGGGCAGGTTCTGGCCAAGGGTCTGCCTTACATGTCTGTCGTCGGTGTGGTCATCCTTGGTATGGGCGTGATGGCCTTTATCAATGGTTGGCAGCCGCAGCCGCGCGTTGAGCAGTAGGAGGCTCTGACGGCGTCCAGTCTGGCTGCTTTAATTGCCCCTTTTGCCTGTTTGACCCTAATCGTCCATCTTCCTCGCCATGACGAGGCGCCTATTGGCCCTCATGTATGATGTTGCTTGCTGTGTTTTCTCGCTTTTTTTTTGTTTGTTTGTGCTTCCATTGTCTATATTTGATGCTCTTGACCTGCGTTATTCACCCGCTGTACACATTGCCTGGAAGCGTCTATTTTGTTCTTTTCCATTACGACCATATAGACTTCTTTTTTTTTGTTGTTTTCCTTTTTTCCTGCTCTTCTATCCCTTGTTACTATTATTTTCCTCGACCTCGACCGGAGTCAAAAAATGCATTCATTAGAGTCGACGACGCTTTCTTTCTCTTTCTTTTATCCTCTACCTCCGGCTTCTTATTATTTTATTTCCTTTTTTTCTTTTCTCTAGCGAGCGCTCATATTTGCTTCTTTTTATTCTATTCCCCCCTTTTTTTTTCTCGCTCTACTTTTAACTTCTCCCTTCACTTTCTTCCGCTCCTTTGTCATCAATTTCTTTGTCTTTTTTTTTATTATTTATTATCACCAACCGCAAATCACAACTTTATGATATCGTGTCTCGTTTGTGTTTCTTATCGTCACTACGCCTTTGATTATTAGACTTATTCTCGGAAAGATATATTTTCTCTATTTCTTTGTTCTCAACGGTCGCTTCTCATGGCTTCCAATCAACCATTAGCCAATGCCGTTTTCATACCAACGAGGCTCAAATCTCCGTCCTCGAGTAACATGAAAAAAGGCCAAAAACGTGAAACCGAGTATGTGCTTCCCGTCTTGGAATACTCTTCGAGTGTAAATTCATGTACTTTGCTCTCCTTGTGACCTGCTAGTACAACCGTGAGCACACTGTCTATACCTGTCTATGATATTCCTTTCCTCTTATTTCTCTGTCCATGTCCCCCCCTGTACATAACATCATATCCGGTATATTTGATGAAAATATGGCTACCATCCCCATGAATCGTTTTGCGCTTTTGTCTCTTGGGGGCGGTCGGTTTAAAAGCTTAATCTTTGGGCGGTTTTATGGGTTGTTTGGCTGATTTCCTTTGTTTTTCTTTTGTCTGTGGCATCCATCTTCTCTTTTGTGAATATCCCGATTTTATTATTTTTGTTTCTTGTTTACTAATTCTTCGTTATTGGTTTACATTTTTATTTTTTCACTCTCATATTTTGACACTCACTCTCTTTTCTCCTTTGTTCTTCTCATCATTCTAGTTCCTGTAGTGCAAATATCAACATAGGTTTTCTAGCTTACCTTGGATACAAGTGGGAAAATAATTATTCTCGCCGTGGACACTAACAGCATGAGTTTATGTGGTTTGTGCAACGTCAAAGTTCATGCTCCCTATATATCAGTTTTGGATGCATTATCATCGGCAAGCAACAAGGTAGTGTCGCTTACCGTTATAGGTTATCGGATCTCGCCATCTGTCCCGGTCATGCAGGCTTTTGTGTGCTTTACCAAATTGCAACCTTTCTGTCTGATTCGGTCTCACAAAACGGGAGGTCGTGCTACTTAGTCTGACCTGTCAAAAATACAGTGGCTTACCTCGTACCATGTTTGTGGCCTTTTTTTTTTTTTTTTTTTTTTTGCTTTTCAAGAAATAAAGATTTTGCGGATTCAAAACAAGAAGACAAGGAGCTCCGAATGACAAAACGATTTCCGAGAGAAGAGAGTAGACTAGAAGAGTGTCTCTTCTGTCTGTGGTATATTCGAAACGAATGGGCGGCACTTGAGGAAACACAATCTCTGACCATTCGGTTGTTGGCAATATCCATGCGAAGAAGGAAAGACAAAAAGGAAACACGGTTAGAAGATCTTTGTGGCCTAATAACCTTGGAGGCTATAACATCTATCCCCAACAATGTGGAGCCATGAATATGATATTCTTAGTCCTGGTCTCGACATCGGTCGAGATACAATATTCAAATGTCTTTATGGAAGTGTGGGCCTAGTAGTAGGATTACACACCTCCGCCTCTGCTGAACTCTCAAGACTCAATGTTGTAACGTGCCCAGCAGCCTGCTCGAGCACCGGCATATTGATCTTGGTAAACGGCCTCGTTGGCATTGGATTGAAAAACAAAGGGCCGTCGTTATACGGCACATTGTGGGTCGGCCGCTGGGTCAGTCCTGATGTTGGAAGCTTGGCGTCGTATATCCGGCTTTCGACGACAGGCGCAAACTGGACTCGCGTGTTTTGTGTGGATGGCTCGGGCGACGCTTCGAACTTTCCGAGTCTATGGGATCGCGTCGGGTCGCGCATCGGGATGGTCACGCTGGACAGCGGCGTTCGGCGGGGCTCGGCTGACAGGAAGTTGACTCTAGATGTTCGAGTCAACTGGGGAATGACAAACTCCTTTCGGTCAGGCTGGTCTTCGCCTACATGACTGTGCTGATAAGAGAAGGTCTGGCGGCTGAAGGTACGGCGCGACATGGGGAATGGCGGCGAGCGCGATTGGCGTTGGAAGGTCGGGAAAGGTCAGGAAAAGAAGAAGACACTTTGCTGTAGATCTCAATTCAGATAGAATGTGATGAAATAGAACAGAGTGTGTATATAATTTTTTGAACAGATTCAAATAGTATATAAATATAGTGTAAATGTTAGGGCAGGTCATTTGACCTTTTGATATGGCGGAAAAGATCAACTTGAGAAAATCTTTTCAGTACATAGTAAATCAAGCAGACCCTTCATAATGAATCAAATATTTCACTTCTCATGTGATTAACTTCTTTGTTAGGCAGTTACTGGATCACCTGTGGATATGTGCTTGTGTTTTACAAACGGAAAGTGCAAACTCTGCTAACCCTATACTATACATTCACTATTGGTTTGTGCGTTTGTTTTGCTTCACTTTTCTTCCTTTATTCACCCCTCTTGCTAGTCATCATTGCTTCGTTTTATCTTTCTAATCTCAATATACTTGCTTCCGCCATACATCCACGGCGCCATTGTCGTTAGTTCTTACACTGCAGTGAATATCCCTTTTGTCCTTTGGTATCTTTACATCTCCTTTGGGCTTTAGTGTTTGGTTTCTCTCATACGTTTCTTGATCTCACCTACCATGTATCGAGCGCTGAACGCAACTCCGCCGTATCAAATCACAGAAGTCACTTCTCATACGTACCACCCACCGTCTGATGACTACGCCGTTCGCTTTTTCAACCACAACCGCTCTTAGTCTGAGCCCTCTCGAAAGCCGTCGTTTCCTAAGCGTTTGCCTCCCAGTGGTCTAGGAAGACTAGGGATTGAGACGCGATTCGTGATCAGGGTTCCATCTGATTCCAGTTCGTCCTCTGAATACTCCAACTACGGCCCCCATGGCCCGTTGATCCGTCCAGTATCTGTGATTGAGCGCGCAAAGGCTCGTGGAATTGAAATCTCACCGCAGCCACGGCTCCAGGGGGTAATTCTCTGGCCAAATATTCGAAAAGAGTTAGCAAAGCTATCTTTGCTGAGCAACTCGTCTCCAAGAACGCGCAGGCTTCGTTACCACCATCGCCCCAAGTTCAATTTCTTGAGGACCAAGTGTTGCGACGCGACGACTACATTCTTTTTCGAAGCTGGACAAGGCGAAGTCTGGCCGCCGCTCAATGCTCCAACTCTACATTTTGATTTCCCAAACAGGCCAAATGTTCAAAATCATGTCGTCGCAACCGCTGCGAGACCCACACTCTGCTTTGAGGGCGAACCTGTGAAAAGGTCGGCAACAACCACTGTATCTATGGGCAACCAGCGCCGTTATCTCATGGCAACCAAAGCTGTATTAAAGGCTCTTCACGATCCCAGGCAAACAGAAGACTCAACCTTTGCTTCTTCATCCCACAACCTCCTCAGCCCTCAGCCGCTATATCAAGTACCCATCATGTCTGATTTCAGCTCTTCTCCTTCTTTCTCCGACTCTGACGAGGTGGATTCCATCTCCAGTACCCAGACGTCTATCGACATGGCACTCCCACACCCCCAAGAAGACTTCCCTGGAGTTGATGAGACAGAGGCCAACGAGGTGAACTCGGAACCGTTCCCGGCTTATGACGACTCCGAGTTCGTGTTCCAGGAGCCTGTGGCCGAGGTCCTTCCGTACGACGAACAAGACATCGCACGGGCACTCTCTCGCTTCGGGCCAATCATGTCGGGGTCTCTCAGAGACCGCTCTATTCGTATTTCGCGAAATGCGTCGCGCCGCAAGTCCGCTTCCAACCGCCCCCAAGTTCCCTCTGACTGGATTGGCGGCATTGATAGTGCCTTTCAGCCGAAGAAGGCATACGATGCGACACCGTATGCTCCCCCGACAAAACGCCACAAGAAGAACCGGTCGAAGACGAAGACCAAGCCGAAGACTTCCAACTACAGACGCGAGTTCGAATCGACTGATCTTCGACGAATTCCTCGTCCATACACCATGCCATACCCCGCTAATGGCACTTTGATGCTGGCTCTGTTTTTGAGTTTTGCCATTTTCTTATCGACTTTCTGGGTCCTCGATGTCCTTTTTTACTAGTCGATAGGCGCCACCGGGGGCTGTATATACAGGCCGGTATACTATGACCACTGGAGTTGGAGCAGATTTGACGACGACATTCTCTCATCGCTTCACTGGATCACACCATATAGATCCCTATTGGTCTGAGATTTGATCCTGGTAGCAACAACCAAATGCACTCTTTAATATATTATCACGCAAATACTGCGCATCATTAATAGAAACAAGTCTGATTCCCTAAGATGTCGTTAACTGCATCCTTGTTGTATCCCCAACATAGCAGTAGCGTTAATTAGTAGTTCCGAAACGGGACTTTTAATGTGGAGACCGGCAACAGCTGGCAGCCTGGCCGCCAGTGTCGGGGCGCCCCGCAAGTTTTTTGCATTGAAGAAAACCGCCCGCACTCGGTATTGCGACGCCGTTTCGCAAGGGTTTCAGTCATTTCACGTGCACGTCATTTGCTGTTAGCCGTCGGGTTGACATATATTTTGAAAAATATCAGTTTTCTTGTTGTTTCTTTTTTCTTGTTCGTTTCTAATCCGAATTCCACGACCAAACAAAGTCAGACCACTGTTATATATATATATATATATATATATATATATAAGCTACCCACGCTATTTTAATCCTTCTGTTCCGTTTCTACCCTCACAAGCAACTTCCCCCTCAAAATGCCCGTCGACCTCCCTGTTATGGCTTTGGATATGCCCCTTGAGCACGGCACCCTCGAGCACTTGCTGCCTGCCAGCTGGAAGTCGCAAATCACGGCGTGGCTGGCCGAAGACACGCCTTCATTCGACTACGGCGGCTTCGTGGTCGGTTCGGTGCCGCGGACGGCCACGCTGTGGGGCAAGTCCGCGGGCATTGTAGCCGGCGTGCCGTTTGCCAACGAGGTGTTTGCGCAGTGCGGCTGCCAGATTGAGTGGCACATCAAGGAGGGCGCTCACACCAACACGCACAGTGCCGAGGCGCTGGCGCTCGGCGGCAAGACCAAGCTGGCCACGGTGACGGGCCCTGCGCGCGGGATTCTGCTGGCCGAGCGCGTGGCGCTGAATATCCTGGCACGCTGCTCGGGCATCGCGTCAGCGAGTCGCCAGATGGTGCTGATTCTGGCGGCGGCTGGGTACAAGGGCCGACTGGCGGGCACGCGTAAGACTACGCCGGGGTTCAGACTGGTGGAGAAGTACGGCATGTTGGTGGGCGGCGCGGATGCGCATAGAATGGATCTGAGCAGCATGGTCATGCTCAAGGATAACCACGTGTGGAGCAAGGGCAGCATTGCCGATGCCGTGGCGGCGGCCAAGAGCGTGGCCGGGTTCAGTGTCAAGGTCGAAGTGGAGGTGCAGAGCGAGGAGGAGGCCGACGAGGCTATTGGCGCTGGTGCCGATGTGGTTATGCTGGATAACTTTACCGGAGCCGGCGTCAAGGTGGCGGCCAAGAGCCTGAAGGAGCGTTGGGCCGGCAAGAAGCAGTTCCTGCTAGAGGTCTCGGGCGGTCTGACTCTGGACAATGCCGAGCAGTATGTGTGCCATGGTAAGTGACTCGTTCCAGTATTCATGGATATGAGCAAAAGCAAAGTGCTGACTGCAAGACAGATATTGATATCATCTCGACCAGCGCCATTCACCAGGGCGTGCCACACATTGATGTGTCGCTCAAGATTACTCCTCCGGAGAAGGAGTAAATGTAGGATATTCGATGAAATTCAAAGGTGTGTAGTTGTTTCAAACTGTAAAATTTTGAGCAAGTGAACTAATCATCTTTGTGTCTACTAGATCTACTAGGAAGAGTGTATTGTGGATGGGATTCTCATTGAGCGCGATGTGTACTAACCCTAGTTGTATTGCGTTAACCCTACTACTTCTCACTATAATGCTTAGTTTATACTATCACTTGTGTTTAAAATACTATCACTACTCTGTCACATTGATTAATTGAACTATTTCACGTCTGCCTTATCATGAGTTTCTCGCCAGACTGTGTTCTCTGTAAAACTGGTTGGATGAAAAAAGTTTCACCGCTCATTTTTAAGCCTATATAAAGCCTAATAGCAAACGCGGCTTTCGGACAGCCATGCGCAGTGGACAACCACTGTCGATACTCACCATGGTGTAGTTGGTTATCACGTTCGACTGTAACTTGCAAAGGATGCCATCGAAAGGTCACCGATTCGATTTCGGTTGGTGAGAACACTTTTTTGGGGATTTTTTTTATCTTTTTTTTTTTTTTTTTTTTTTTTTTTTTTGCTAGCGTAGGGCATGAAACCCTTAGGGATTTGCGCAGACCCTGGAGTTCAGACGGTCCTCCTCCATAAAAGTTCTAAAGTTGGAGATGGATGCATGGGCTGCTTGTTTCAACTCGAGCTTTGGACGCGTTTGAAGATAAACGACAAACAGAATCTAGACCACAGCCGATTGTTACAATTTTTCTGATTTTTTTCCCAGTTTTCTTGATCCATGTCCCATTTATTTATACTGTCCTTTGACAACAGTTCTAAGAATGTGTAGTCTTGTTTAAGGTTGTCATCCGGCCGGCAGGATACAGAGTGAAGAACAAAAACAGAACCCGGGCGGATTTTAACAGCAGGGAATTACTGGTAGTGGTACTAGTACTACTCCGTAGTAGTAGTAGCACCAAAAAAGTGTGGTTTTGAAGAAAGAGGAGCTCACGTGTCTTTGGGGGTACGTATGCACTCTTTGACAAACTTCGAATAGGTCAACGGGCTGCGTAACGGGAACAGACCGAGCAAAAGAGAGAGAAAATCATGATCAAAGGAAAGGGCTCGCTTCTGCAACGTCGAATAGCAATCCTTGACATTGATCGGCCCGGGAAGCGTGGATAAAGTGTAGTACTACTACACTACACTGTAGTTAAGAAAAAAAAATGGGGGTCAAGTTTTAGAGGTTGCGTGATGATTCGTACGCAGGCTTACTTGTAAAACCACTCGAATAAGAAAAGGCAGCCAACGAGATAGTAAAGACGTACTACGTGGCGGCTGCAAGAGGAGAAAAGAACAGCAAGGTCCAAGGAAATACAGTCAATTGAGGATGGCGCATAGGGAATAATGGGCAACAAAAGGAGCAATACTTATATGAAATGTGGGGGTTGCAGGTGATAACGCGGTGACTTGGTTTTAGAGGACGCTTTTTTTTTTTTGGAGGGGGCGTTTTTTTTTTTTTTTTTTTTTTTTTTTTTTCCTACTCCGTATATTTACTTGATTTGGGACTTTTCCTGATCCTTGTAGCGGGGCTTGCTTAACGCCCAATGCAGTTGCCGCGGAGTGACGGTAAAGAAACGAAGATGGAGACGGCAGGAGCACCGACGCAGGGAAAGTACTTGCTGCTGCCCCTGAGACGTGCTGTCAAGAATAAGAGCGGACTTGGTTTTTTTTTCTTTTTCTTTTTTTTTTCTTTTTTTTTTTTTTTCGGAGTATATACGGTGTACTCCGTACTATTCCGTATTCCCAAGTACTTCGTACAGAGTAAGTTAGTAGTACTACTGGTAATACGTGCTTTTAGTAACATGCAAGGGCAGCCGCCTCTCTGATTTGCGCTTCTGCAACAGCAAGTCCTTCGCTGACTGCCGCAATAGTTGACATCAGAATTACACAAGGACGGTATTCTGTGGCTCTGCCCCCTTTTTACAAGTCGCAGAAGTCCATGCCAGTGTACTTTTATCAATAAGGTACATATATTGTATATGATAGCCGCGCCACTTACAAAGTACAGAAAAACCAGTTGATGAGCGAGCTGAGTGCTTGCTTGCTGTTTGCCTGCTTGATGTTTGCTTGTCGTTTGCTTGCTGTACACTAATCTTGTGATGTTCATGGCGCCGTGCAGATAATAATGTTTGTTTTGGTGGCTTATAAACAACATCGCAGTGCGCTTCGTCAAATCACCTTTTGGCTGTTTACTCTGATATTCCAACCAGTTGCGGAATAGCGCTATTGTTTCCTTTTATTTTTGCAAGGCTCACCAATAAAATACCACATGAAGGGAGCTGAAATCTACACAATCAATATCATGAGAGTGGGTACGTATTACTCCATGCACGCACGTAAGCTGGGCAAATCTTTGGACAACAAGTACCTGATAATCCGGCTCTAAAAGTAAACTTATGATTTGACGTACTTGCACTAAAAAAGGGAGGGTATCAGGGTATCTATATTTAAAAGTAACTACAAGACGGACACTTTCTCGTATAAACGCAGTGGCTGAACAATAAAAACAAAACACAGCATAATGCAATACTACAACAAGTGATGGACCCGATTACTTGCTGTATTGGGTCTTCTGGAACAATTCAGAAGCAGCGGACCGGCTTTCTTACGTTTTGGATATAAAGACCAGCGCGCGCAACGAATTAGCAATAGCCTAAGCCAAGTAGTATGGAGTACTTGGTAGGTCCGCGACAAGCTGATGTAAGTATGTACTCCGTACCTGCATGTTTGCTTACTTACTCAAGTATGTAAGTATATCTATCTATCCATGTAGCATCATTGACATTACAACAACAGCCGGAAAGGAAGTGTGGGAAAAAACCCTTAAAAAAGAAGAATTCTTGGCAAAGAATCCAACTGTGTCATTCATTTATCAAGCATGCATGCTTGGTGACTAGAGAAAGAAAAAAAAAAAAAGGAAGAACAATTTTAAACATTGTCTCTTGAGCCGCGTTCCAGCATTTGAATTCTTTTTTGCTCGTCTGTTTTTCACATGCATCTATCTCTAGGGCTTGTCCTTCTTGCCTTGCATTGCAGTAAAAGCCAGGGCCATTTTTGTTAACGACCACAGCTTTGGTCTAGACCGTTGAACTAAGGAGGCAGCTAGCCGTTTATTCTGATCATCCCCGCCAGAACAACGAAGCCCCATTGTCGTAGTGGTATTCAAAACACTGGCAGGCCACGCAAGTGCGAGTACGCAAACAACAAGGCCTGTATTATTTCTGACTGGATATTTCTTTTTTCTTTCTTGTTTTGGTAGAGCCTTGTTAGCGGATACTATACAAAGAAAGATGGTGTAGATCAACCCTCAAGCCCCTCTGTAGAAAGAAAAAAAAAATAGAAAAATAGAGGCCTTTTAATTTGGTACAAACTTCAAACAAGAACAAGGGGAGAAAAAAAGAAATCCCGCCAAGAATTCTGGAGAAAGAACAAACAAAACAGGCTAGAAAATAGGGACAAAAAAAAGATTTTGCGGAGAAAATAAAAATCATGTTTGAAGTTAAAAGTTGAAGCTGAAGCGTTACCTGAGCTCAAAGAGAGAGAAAGCCAGAGAGGAACGAAAAAGGACCATAAGTCTAAAGACATGATGCTTTTTATAATCTTGTAATATTGCAGCCTTCCAAATCAATTGTATTTCTGTGGTTGTCATTTCTTTTTTTTTTTTTTTTTTTT
>LKBB01000317.1:7037-22734 GCA_001513885.1 Thielaviopsis musarum
GGTTCTGGTCGTCAGAAACAGATAGATGAAACCATTTTACATGCATCTCTTCGGAAAATAAATTTGCAAATAGTCTCGCCTTCTTCTCAAATCAGTCTGTCCTTTTATCTAATGGCTTTGTATTTTCTCGAATGGGTGTTTTTTTTGGGCCCAAGCCCAGAGTTAATCATTGTGACTCTCCATAGAGATAGTGTAGCCGACGTCGCTGATGAGATAAAACAAAATGATAAAAAGATAGGACGGGCCAGGTAGTAACTTGGTGAAAAGTAAACCTGAGTTGATGATGATGTTTTGCGTAGGTGATGTTTGTTATTTGATGGGAACAAAAAAAAGAAAAAGAGGAAAAGAGAAACTGGAAAAGATATTGTGAGAATTCAAAAGTGGTTGCCATTGAAAACCCTGTTGGGGTAAGGGTTAAAGGCTTTGCTGTGGACTTTGTTGTGATTGTATCCATACGGAAGGAGGTTGCGCTCTCGACAAAGGGAAGGAGATCTCTAACTGGTAACGAACCCCACTCTTGAGATGCTACTTTTATGCCTCCAAGTCAAGTGGGATGTTTGAATTACTACTGAGTTGTCAGGTACTACTGATATACACATTCAAATCAAATTGCAGTGCAGTGGCAGAGAGCAGGAGATATTTATAACAAACATTCATTAACTATGTAAAGCAGAAAACAAAAATTTAAATCCATCAAGTCCAAGCGCCAAACAATGCAGTCAACTAGTCGTCAGTCCGTCACATCACTAAATATCTAGTTCCCTAGAACACCACCACGCGGCGCGTCTCCACACGAGCCTTGGGCACTACCACCGTCAGAATGCCATTCTCCAGCGCCGCATGAACATCGTCCTGGCGCACCAGCCGCGGGAAACTAAACGTGCGCAAAAACTCGCCCACACTGCGCTCCTGCACCCAGTACTTGGCCGCGTCCGTCTCGGTCTTGGGCTTCTCCTGCACAGCAGTCGGAGCGACAGGGCCGGCCTTCTCTTCGGTGCTTTGCTCAGCGTGCGGGGCATTGTGCGTGGAGGACATGGAGGTCACAGAGAAGGAGTCATCTTTGTCAGGGCTGTCTTCGACAGTAGCCTTGTGGAACTTGGGCAAGGCCGGGGGCTCGGTGGTAGCAGCCTCCTGTGCCTCCTCGTGATCGCCGTGGTCAACAGCCTGCGCCTCGACCGTCTGTGTTTCAGCAGGGGCCTCCGCAGTCTCCGAGGCAGTGGTTTCTACCTGTTGTTCGCGCGGCTTGGAAGTGTAACAGCGCTCGACGCGCCCGCGCACCACCAGGGTCTGCGGATCGGTAAACTCAATGTGCACGTCATTCTTGCTCAGGCCGGCCAGCTCGCCGTGCAGTTCGTATGCGTCGGCAGTCTCACGCACATCAAACTTGGGCTGGAAGGAGGCCAGGCCGCGGCGGGTCTGGCGGCGGGACGGAACCGGGGCCACGTAGGCGGCCAGCGGAGAAGAGGTGTCAAAGGCAGGGCCGTCAAGGTCGCCGAGCAAGCGGAAGAAGGGGGAGAGGTTTTCGGAGGCAGTAAAAGTAGGAGCAAAGAAAGCCATGTTGATAATAGATGTTTTTTTTTTTGGTTTTGTGAGTATTAAGAGTTGATATGTCTCAAGAGAAGCGAGAAGTTAGAAGTAAGTTGTTAATGTTTGTATTGATAAAGAACAAAGAGAAACAAAACCTTTCTCGACGGAACACTTGACGCCCTTTTATACACATTGTGCCCTTAATCTAGCATCTTCCATCTTGCCGTGATTTCTAATTCAGCCGTTACCTGGTGTGCTGATTCGTCAGGCAAAGAGCGAGCGAGCATGCATGAAGCTTCTGGAAGTTGTTTGCTGAAGCTTCTGGAAGTTGTCTGTATTTCTTACAAATTGGACTTACAGTGGCCGATTTCCTAATTAGGCGGCGACACGTGCTGGAACAGGTGCTGGAAAAAATAGTGGAAGCCAGGTGAAGTTTCTAGAGGGTTCCACAGTTTAAAACACTGACCCTTGTGACCCTCGACTCAACCCTAAGACATGTACAGTCGTACTGTAGAGATGCTGATAAAAACCAAGCAAATTAAACAAGCAGACTAACTAAAAACTTCAAGCTAAACAAACAGACCGTATTGACGGATGGATACTGTCCAATCTTGTACAGGTAGTATTAGTGTCTAAAAGACTAAATAAAATTGCAAACTAAACAAGCAGGCACTTATATTGCCCTGCATATACCAAATTCCCCAACGCCGTAACAATGTAGACCAAAATACACTAAATAAAACCCCTACGTCATCTATCGCATCGCGCCAAAATCCAAGCGTCTGGCCACTTTTGCGCCACGGTTCAACTCCTCCTCGGGCTCATCGCCCACCACTCCGGGCCGTCTCTTTAGGTCGGCCGCCGTGACAGCCGGAGCGGGCGCCTTGCGCGGCAAATCCTGTCTGGGCGTCGGCCGCGGCTCGGCAAACCACCACTCATGCATGAGCATTTCCTTTGCGCTGATTCTCTTTTTCGGGTCGAGCGTCAGCGTCTTCATGAGCAGATCGACGCCGGCGCCGCCGACCGTACCAAAGCGCGCCTGGAAGTACTCGCGCGGCTTGAGCGGGAAGACCTCCTCGGGAATGGCCCGGTACTCGCGCTGACGCGACACGCCCGGCCAGTTCTCCTCAGTCGGTGTGCCAAGCTCGCGGCAGATGAGCTCCAGCTGGTGAATGTCTGTGTCGCCGGGCAGGTAGGGTGCGCGCAGAATCAGCTCGGCAAAGACACAGCCGACGCTCCACACGTCGGCGCCGCCGCCGTAGTGGCGCACGGCGAACAGCAGCTCGGGCGGGCGGTACCAGCGCGTAATGACCTGCGACGTCATGTACTGGTGCGGGTCGGCAAAGGCGCGGGCCAGACCGAAATCAGCCAGCTTGATCTCGCCGTCGGCCGAGATTAGCAGGTTGTTGGGCTTGATGTCACGGTGCAGCACGGCATTTTCGTGGCAGAACCACACGGCGCGCGTGAGCATGCCCATCCAGGCTTTGATGTCACCGGCGCCGTAGCGCACAGCATGGGTGTCGCGGATCAGCATTTCGAGGTCGCCGAGCGGGAGGAACTCGAGCACGAGGTTGAGATTCTGGTCCTTGGACGAGAAGACGGACAGCAGCGAGATGATGTTGGGGTGTTTGAGCTCCTGTAGGAACTTGATTTCGCGGACGGCATCAGGCGGCAAGCCATCGGTGTATTCCTTTTGCACCTTGATCTTTTTGATGGCCACGCGCTGCGACGGATCACTGCGCAAGTGGCCGAGGAAGACGACGGCGTAGGTACCCTCGCCCAGGCGCTTTCCCTTGGCGTATTTTTTCTTTTCGATTTCGTTCATCTGCTCGGAGAGGTCCAGCGTCTGTGGTAGACGGTTGGCCAGTTCGGCGGCTGTGAGCGGCGCACTGGCGGCGGCGCCAGAAGGCTTCGGAGTGGCATTTGATGAGGAGAGACGGCTGGGACTGGCGAACTGGGCCTGCTTGAGCGGCGAGCGGAGCGGGGAGCCGAGGAATGGCGGGGCAAGAGCCGAAGTTGGACGGGCCACGAGCGGCGAGCCAGTCATATTGGCGGTTGTTGTTATAGTATAGTGGGATTTACTGGGTTACTATAGCAAGAATTATAAAAAGATGGTAATGGGAAGATGCTATTCATTCAGCCTTGCCACGAGCCGAGCCTTGTATCTTATCAATGTAATGTGGGGAACCTAAGAGCTTGATACTACTAGTACTACTGTATAGATAGTAGCCAACTTTGGTGTGGCGTTACTGTGGAACCAGAGTGGCGTCCATATTTAAGGGAGCAGAGTAAAAAGAGACTTCTCGTCATACTCGCATGTGTGCCTGACAAGATAAAACATGGACTAGAAAGAACCCTGTGCAGCTGAAAAATAAGAAATAAAAAGAAATAAGAAAAAGAAATAAGAAAAAGAAATAAGAAAAAAGAAATAAGAAAAAAGAAATAAGAAAAAGAAATAAAAGAGTGTGATTTCAGCTGGGTTGGCGCTGTCGGTAGCCCACAATCAGCCAAACGCAAATGCTTTCTAGCGGGGTTTGGGGATTTTACTTATGAACGATGTAGACAAAAAGTGATGTACGGAGTAGTACGGAGTAGAACGGAGTAGAACGAGTGAAAATCAAGTGAGTACTAACAAAGAAGAGTCAATCGAGTGAATTCCAGGTTGGCGGAAAGGATTATATCATATCAGATTAGATCAGATACATCACAAGGATGAACATCCCTGGCCCAGTCTGTTCTTTCCCATTTTTTTTTTACAAGTACTGCTACTACAGAGTAGAGTTCCAGCCAGTCTCATAAGAAACCAAGCAAGGGTTTTTTTTATGTACAGCTTGTTGGTACTCCGTTTCACCGTCTGGGTCTTTCTTTTGGTTTTGGGTCTTTTTTTTTTTTTTTGGGTCTTGATGAGTTGTCATATTATTACTGCTCATACTATAAATGCAGCAAGGGGAAAAAGAAAAAAAAAAGAAAAAGGGCAGTCGTACAACCAGGAAATGGAAAGGACGAGCAAAAAGGCGGCAGGCATGGGTTCCCAGGAAGCTGGAACAGCCGCATTTTCTTTAGATTTGCGTTTTCAGATTTAGCTTTTGCGGTTTCAGTCTTCTTTTCCTCTAGCAGTGATTTATTCTCGCCGTGGCCGACAAAGATAAAAGCAAACAACACGAACAAAGAGGCAAACAATATAAAGAGACAAGCAAACAAAAAAAAATAAACAATGAAAGTAATAAACAAAGCAACTTTGAGGCGCACCCGCTGTTTGTTTTTTTCACGTGGCGGTCCAAGGGAAAGGCTTTTGCTTTTTAGTTTATCAGCACTTGAACTGGGCCTGACCCGTCTGCCAAGGATCAGGGTCACAGCCGCTTCTCATGGCCCGGCAAGATCCACGGGTAAGATTCTGCACTTTCCCTGGAGCCTCAAGTTGTAGGAGCATCTGTATTCGGCATCTCTTGCGAGCTCTGTTTTTCTTTTCTGTAGCTGTGTAATGACGTGGTGAGTCTTTTGTATGATATAGTAGGTAAAGTAGTGATAAGTAGGTAAAGTAGTGATAAGTGGTAAAGTAGTGATAAGTAGGTAAAGTAGTGATAAGTAGGTAAAGCAAAGTATTGACTAGCAGTAGTACTTGACTGGAAGCACAGCAAAATGCGTTTCACATACCAGACAGCCTGTTTCCTCTAGTAACCAGGCCACTTCTCGATGGGCGGGTATACTAATACCAAGTAGTGAATGCCTGTCTTATATACCCAACTATATATTATAGCCCTATGTAGCCTATACAAACCCTGAGCCCAGCCCGCTCCCTCAGCCATGCTAAAATGCCCCTCTAGACTCTCTTCCTTGCATCTCCGTTTGCATGTGCAACTACAAACTACACTAGCCCCTCTCCCCCGGGCTTTTCGTGTTGCCTTTTTAGCTAGACATGGGCTAGCCGAGCTGTTGGTTGGTGCATGGTTTGGGAAGGTGTAACAGAACTGAGGGTGGAGGAGATGTTACCACGAGCTACTCTATAGCCTGTTACGGTCTTGTGCTTTAGGGCGAGCTGCTTGGCCTGTTACGGTCTTGTGCTTTAGGGCGAGCTGCTTGGCCTGTTACGGTCTTGTGCTTTAGGGCGAGCTGCTTGGCCTGTTACGGTCTTGTACTTTAGGGCGAGCTGCTTGGCCTGTTACGGTCTTGTACTTTAGGGCGAGCTGCTTGGCCTGGCTTAACTAACATCTTCGGAAGCCGTGCCGTGCCGTGCCGTCCAAGGGCACTGCCACTGCTATTCTTTTGCTGCTGCTGTACTGCCCCATTCTTTTGCTACTGTTGTTACTACTCCTATCGTTGATGGAACTCCGCCAACCCGCTCCCGCCAGGCAGTCAGTATGGCTACGGCTTTACTGGGTTACTGGTGTTGGGGTTTGTTTCTAGTATAGTGTCTAACCTCTAGTCAAGTGTCTAGTCTCTAGTCTGTTTAGCCTCTAGTCTGTCTAGCCTCTACGGAGTAGTGTCTAGCCTCTAGTGTCTAGCCTCTAGTCTAGTTTGATTTGTCCTCTAGTTTGACCTCTAAGCCCTGGCCAAGTGACCGTGCCGTTAGTGTGGCTTCTTTTCCTGTAAGCTCCATCATTCATCTTGCCGTATTCCACATATTTCCTGTATTTCAATCATCTACTCCGTATATCTCTTGTCCATTTCTTCGCCACTTTTCTTTTTCTCAATTTTATTTCTATTTCTTTTCTTTTCTCCGTTAATCTTTTCCATTTTCTTTTTTAATTTTGGCCTCCCTATTTTTTTTCTCTCTATTTTTTTTCCCACTTAGCTGCGGCCCAAAAAAACGAACACGGAATATCCTGGTTCTGCATCTGCAGTTTCTGTTCATTCTTGCAGATTTCGTGCGAACCCAGCCTAACCCAACCCCAAGCCAAAAAAAAAAAAAAAAAAAAACCCCAAAATTTCGGGCGGGTTTTAGTTTCCCCAAGAAACCCCCTTCTAGCCATTGCCCCCGCCGTGTGCCTTTTCGGGGAGACTTGTGCCGGTTTTTGGCTTTCTTATTTAGTAGTTCCCACTTCCGGCTTCCGAAGTTCCGTATCGGGCACTTGACTTAAACCTTGAACAGGAGGGCCTAAAAAGATCAAGCACGGCCTTGACCGCTTTCCCAAAGTTCCAGCCACCGCACCGACGAGCTGGAAACGAGAGAGGGGGGGAAAAAAAAGGACACAAAGAGTAGAAGGAAGGCAGGAGTACTACTGAGGAAGAGGCTTCCTTCCCGTAACCAGCAAGTCTGTCTGCCAGCGAGTCAGTGCTTCTGAATAGTAAGTCCAGCCTAGTTCAGTTTAGTTCAGTTCAGTTTAGTTCAGTTTAGTTCAGTTCAGTTCAGTTCAGTTCAGTTCAGTTCAGTTCAGTTCAGTTCAGTTCAGTTCAGTTCAGTCTACCACTTGTAGTAGTCAGTCCAAAAGGTCAAGTTGGTTGACACCCGGCAAGGCACAACAACCTTGGATAAGCCAAGCCAGAGAAGGACTACTAAGGAAAGAGTGAAAATTTGGCCTAATTGCTGTTGTCTCTCTCTATGGTCTTTTCTCTTTTAGCATCTTCCTCTTTCCTTTACTCTTCATCATCATCTATCTGTCTGTATAGTTGGGGGCCTTGTCTCGCCTACATTATCATCACTACTAATAAGAAGAAAGGACATGGTCCGTACAGAGTATTTCCAAAGGGGAGAACAAGCCGGAAACGCACAACAGAAAGGTAAGACAAACACAAACGCAAAATCAAAACGCCAAACTACGTGGAAGGAGCCTTGCTAGCAGTTCTCCCTTCTTTCCCTCTCTCTCTCATCTCCCTCGCGGCTTCCCTTTCCGGTTGACCGCGTGCTGTGATTTTACCAGTACAGTACCTGCTGTTGCTGGCGTGACCGCTTTTGTGCTTTTCTTCGTATTTTTCTTCCTTTGATTTTTTTTTTTTTTTTCATTTTTTCATTCCACAGCCTCGTTCCCGACTTGGGTATTTCTCCTTCCTCCTTGACTCTTCTTCTCTTACCCTTCATTTCTTCCCGTCAGCTTCACGCATTCAAATTTGTTGGATTTACCGCTGCCATTTCCTTCCCTGTGCATCTCCCGCTTGTTGCGTTCCTGTTGGTTCTCTAGCTTTGGGTTTTAATTTTACTGTTGTGCTTGTGCAGCCGCCACTCCTTTGGCCCACCAAATTTTGCTGGATTTCCATCTTCTTCTGTCTCTTCTTCTTCTGTCTCTTCTTCTTCTGTCTCTTCATCTTCTGTCTCTTCATCTTCTTCTCTTCATCTTCTTCTCTTCATCTTCTTCTCTTCATCTTCTTCTCTTCATCTTCTTCTCTTCATCTTCTCTCTTCATCTTCTGTCTCTTCCAACTGCTACTTCTCCTAGAATTGGCCCATCAATTTACCGTGTAGTACCTTGTCGTCTCAGATAGAGTTCGTCTAGTATACAGGGTCCGCTCCTTTTGTCTCTGATCCGCCAAGTTGCCACTTGTTCTTCGCCCACTCCGCTTCCGCTTCCGCTTTTGACTTCGGCCTCTCTTCTACCTTACTTCGACCCCGGCTTCAACTGATCCCCGCCCATCCCATTTATTCCTATTCTAGCCTTTATTTATTGTAACACAAACTGATAACCCTTGAAGCCCAACCCATCCAAACCCAACCCAACCCAACCCAACCCAACCCAACCCATCCCATCCTAACCCAACCCATCCCAACCCAACATAGCCAGGTCAAGCCAAGTCAAGCCAATTCAGATCCTATCTTGTTTGCCGCCGCCTGGCCTGCCGCCATGGTTGCCGGATCTCCGCCATTGGTTGTTAGCAGCAATTATCAGCAGCCTTCTTCTTCTGTTCCTTTTTCTGTTCCTACCTCTGTTCCTGCCTTTGTACCTTCCACTGCCTCCACTGTCACTGCCGCTGCCACTACCTCTGCACCCGTACCTTCCTCAAATGCTCCCGTGTCCACCTCCCCTTCTCACACCCCACATAGTGGCCACGCACCGATACCGACACAGACCCACTTATATCCCGGCCCGGCCACAAACCTGGCCTACGCCCCGCCTCCTTTGTACTACCCTCAGCATCCACATCCACATCCGCCACCACCACCGCCACCGCCACCGCCGCCGGTTGAATACGCCGCCATGCCTGGCTCATCAATGGACATGTCAATGATACCGTTGCCGTTTTACGGTCGCATGCCGTACATGTATTCTACGCCACCAGTTTACAACTACCCTCCGTATATGAGCTACTATGCCCCTGCGCCGCCGCCGACGGGGTACATGATGCCCCCGCAGATGCCATCCTCGACGTCATACTATCCGTACATGATGCCTGGGTCACCTGGTCCCCTGCCACTGAGAAGTCCGGTGGGTGGACCGCCATCAACGGCTACGACTACGACAGTATCGCGGACGTGGACACGTTATGGACAGGGGAGGAAAGAGACAGGACATAGACCGCGGGCGCTGCAGACACCAAAGGCGGGAACAACGGCAACAAGTATGTCGGGGCAGGGTGGCGCCGGCACCGGGGTGATTCCCACGGTAGTACGGGGGCCACCACGCAAGCCGCGTCAAAGTGGTGAGTTTTCTTTAATATACACGATTGTTCTTAACTACGACTAACCCACACAGGCTATGCAATATGGATCGGAAATTTGCCAGTCAAAACCGATCTCATGGACCTCGTCAGCCACGTGTGCGACATGACGACAAATCTAGAGTCGTTGTTTCTGATAGCCAAGAGTAACTGCGCCTTTGCCAACTTCACCAACGAATCAAGCTGGCACGCGGCGCTGGCAGCGGTGCATGACTCGGAGTTTCACACGATGCGGCTGGTGGCGCGGCATCGGCAGTTTTCGCCAGAGGGGACGGTAGCGACTGATGGTCCGGGTACGTCGGCGCCGGGTTCTCCTGAAGCGGCTGCAGCCAGAACGAAGGAGCCAAAAGAACCAAAAGAAAAAGAAAAAGAAAAAGAAAGAGAAAAAGAAAAAGAAAAAGAAAAAGAAAAAGAAAGAGAAAAAGAAAAAGAAAAAGAAAAAGAAAAAGAAAAAGAAAAAGAAAAAGAAAAAGAAAAAGAAAAAGAAAAAGAAAAAGAAAACGAAAACGAAAAAAAAGAAAAGAAAGCCCCGCCCGTCGGCGAACCGAAAAAACTCGCCGGCCCTCCGCCCGTTTCGGCCCGCGACGCACACCGCGACCGTTTCTTTGTGCTGAAATCGCTGACACCCGAGGACCTGCAGCAAAGCACGCGCACAGGCGTATGGGCCACGCAATCGCACAATGAAAGCGTGCTGAATGAAGCCTACACTGTACGTCTCCCTGTGTAACCCTAAAAATCAAATCTCCCCACTAACATGTCTAGAACGCCGCCAACGTCTTCCTCATCTTCTCTGCCAACAAATCCGGCGAGTACTTTGGCTATGCGCGCATGACGTCTGCGCTGAACTCGGATCCGGCTGCCGCCATCGAGTTTGCCCCGCTGAGCACGCCGGTGATTGACGCCGCCACGCCGCTTGCTGCGCGGGTTCCGGCGCGGGGAAGCATTCCGGCCGGGCGGATTGTCAATGATGCGCTGCGGGGAACCATCTTCTGGGAGCTTGACGTGGGAGATAGACCGGAAGTATATCCAGTGGCTGACAAGGGAAGAGCGGCCGGAGCGGGAGGAGACGCCGGAAAAGCGCTCGGAAAGCCCTTTACACTAAAATGGCTGTCAACCACACACGTCGGCTTCCACCGCACTAAAGGCATTGCGAATGCGTGGAACGGAAACCGCGAAGTCAAAATCGCGCGCGACGGCACGGAAATCGAGCCGACGGCCGGCGAGAAACTGGTGCAGCTGTTCCACGAGTCGGAGGCTCCTCCGCCAGACCGGAAGGGACCGGTAGCGGCGATTGTATCGGGGACGTCGTCGGGGTTGTAGTTGTAGGTGCTGGAATCTTTTTATGCCGAATTTTTGCAACGTGTTTAAAAGCATCGAGGTCGTGCAAGGAAAGAAACTCTTATAGATGCTATAGAACATACAGCTAGCTTACATAACCCTACATAACCACACAGTCCATCCCGTACATGGCCCGCTCCACGTCCTTTTTGACTGAATACCAATCCGCCCTGCGCTGCGCATACTCGTACACCTCCTCGGCCCTGAAAATCCCGCCAAAACGATCACCATCGGCAATCACGGCCGCCATCTCCTTGGCATGACGCCCGTCAATCAGGTAAATCTGGCTGAGCTCGCGCAGCGCCGCAAAGTATGCCTGCAGATCGGCATTCTTGAGCGTGCGCACATATGTCCAGTAGGCATTCATGTCGGCAATCAGCTTCACGGCGCCGGCCGTACTGACGCGCTGCCGCTTCAGGTGCTTGCAGATGCTGGTGAAGAGGCGCAGGCCGACTTCGCCGTTGAACACGTCCAGCATGGACTTGTCCGTGGTGCCCACCAGCATGCGCGTGTGTGCCGACACCAGGTCGACGATGCGCACGGCTGTCGGCGTCGGGCCAATGTCTAGGTCGCTGACGGTGCCGCGCTTGGCCAGCAGCGGGTCGACCGGCGGCGGGTTGTAGTCTGTCGGCATCTGTGTGGTGGCGTGCAGGTACTCGACTTCGTCCATGAGCACGTCGATGCCCTTGTTGAGGCCGGCGGCGACATTTTCGTCGAGCAGCTGCTCAAACCTCTTCTTGGCCTTGGCAGCCGGGTCGAGAAAGTCGTTTTTGTCGACAATGCCGGCCGTCACTATCTGCTGCTCGTAGAAGACGTCAATCATTTGCGAAATCAGGTCGCCCACGTTGACCAGCTCGATGAACATGACCAGCGGCGCCACGCCGGCCGCGTCGCGCTCGTGCTCGTGCTCGTGCTCGTGCTCGTGCTCGTGCTCCGTGGCGTCGCGTGGGTTGTACGATGCCAAGTGCACAATGGCCTTTTGGAAGCCAGCGTGCATGTGCTGTGCGCCAAGGCTGCGCACCAGGGCTGCAAAAATGGCCTGGCACTGCTCGCGCGCCTCGCCGCCGGGCTGTGCGCCGAGCGGGATAAACACGGCAGCGCGGCCGATGCTGGTTTTGGCGTGCTGGATCAGGTCGAGTGCTATTTCCATGCTGAAAAGCGACTTGATACCCTTGAGACGCGAGGCCATTAGCGCGGCCTTGGCGGCGAGTTCGTCGGTGGGTGCCTGATCGGGGAGGTCGGTGGGTGCCTGATCGGGGAGGTTGGTGGCGACAGTGCTGGCGCTGGTGCCGGTACTGATGCTGTGAGCCACAGAGCTGCGGTTGGCAGACACAGACGTGGTGCGAGAGTGGATCGAGGTTACATCGACGTCGGGCTCAATATCGCCGGTTCCGGTTCCGGTTCCGGTCCCGGTCCCGACCCCGGCGCCGCCATCCGTTTTCGTTGACGAAAAGTTAAACGTCGGCAGCACTGACACCGGCATCATCACCACCTTTCTAAACGAGCTCATAAAGTCCTTTTTATCGGCCTGTCGGTTGTTGAAATTGCTCATAAAGAACGACTCCTGGCTGGCGTCCTGGTCCGACAGCTTCTTCTGCCAATCCGACACTTTGCCGTCGGCATATGTGGTGAAAAAGTCTACTTCTTCCTGTAAATAGGTAAATAGGTGCAGCTCAAACAGCCGCCACGTCATCTCTCGCGCCTTTTCTTCCGCCTTTTTCTTCTGCTGCGCCATGCGCTCTGCTTTGCGGCCGTCCTCGTCGCCGCCGCTGTCGCCCTCGGCAAAGGTCACGTGCCCCGGCGGCTGCAGCGCCTGGAAAAACAAAATACACTGCTCAAACACGCCCGAAACGGCCTTCAAGTACGACTCAATGTTGCGCTCGTGCGCGTCGTCAAACAGCGGCGTGATAAAGTCGTTGATCAGCTCGTCGCGGACCTTTTCGACAAACACCCAGAACACGGCTTCCGGGTCGGGAAAAATGCGGCTGATCACGCCGGCCTGCTCGTTAAGCTTGCCCAGAATGGTTTGGAAGTAGGCGTGAGACGGCTCTAGCAGCACTGCGCCGTCCAGGGCATGGTTTAGGCAGTCGAGCGAATCCCGGCCAAGAATGTCCGGGTCGCTAAAGACTGGGTGCTTTTCGAGAAACAGCGTGACTCCGGCGCCGCCACCATTCAGCAGATGCAGCACATTGGCGTAGCGTTTCATGCGGCCGTCGACATCCCAAAACTCGTAGCCCTGCTCAAACTCCCGCAGCACTGCACTCTCAAAGATGCCCATCATGGCCATGACGCGCTCCTCGCGCTCCAGAGCGCCAGCGGTCCAGTCGCTCTTGGCAAACGTACGCAGATTGGCCAGCATCTGGGCCTGGCGCTCCGGGTCGCGAAACACCTTGAACACAATGGGATCGGTGTGGCTCTTGGACCGCACCAGGTCGTTGTAAAAGGGCGCGAGGGCGCCGTAGACTTTGCCGAATTCGTGGCGCGCGTGGCCGCGGATGCTCTTGATGTTTTTGATGACGTCGAGGATTGAGTTGGGGTCGATTGGTGGCTTCTGGTCGGCCTCGCCAATCGTCAGCGTCTGGAAGCCGTCGACTGCTTGTTTGGGAGTTTCCGGCTGCAGGGCGGCCTGTGCAGCCAAGCGTCTGTTATTCTCCTCCTCGACGGCCTGGTCAAACAGCATGGTTGATCCGGGGATGGGCTGGCCGCGGCCCATGGCGTTTGCCGTCTTCTGGTACTGCAGCTGGAGATCGCGTTCGTGTTTCTCGGCGGCTTCTCGGCGGCGGCGCACAGCGTCGTCGAATCGTTGGCGGGCTTCGGCTTCGTTCCAGCAGTCCATGCTCTGTAGGCGGGCAACCCAGCGCGAGTCTTCGTAGACCATTTCGCGCAGGCGGCGCGACGCGCGGGCGCAGCGCATCAGGTCGGGGATGTCGAGGTAGTCGATGATTTTAGCAGTGATTTCTAGTTGGGAGTTAGGAGAGTAGGAGGTAGTGAAAAAGGAGTAGGAGAGTGGGAGGTAGTGAAAAAGGAGTGGAAGAGTAGGTTAGGAGAGTAGATGAATGAGAGACTGACCGGCTGGAAGTACTGGGCGTGAGTCTGTCATGTCAATGTTTTTCATGGCATTGAGGAAACTAGGGGCGCCGATGGTCCCGGGGAGGACGCTTCTCCGATTGTACATTTTGGATTAGAGGTGAATATATAGAGAGTAGATGGAGAAGAGTAGATGGAGAAGAGTAGATGGAGAAGAGTAGATGGAGAAGAGTAGATGGAGAAGAGAATATATAGGGAAGGAAATATATGGAGATAAAGGATAGATAGTAAACAGATGATAGAGGAGACAGAGTATAAAAAATAGTAAAGAGTAGAGGAGATGGAGAATTAAGTCGTGTAAATCATGAAATCATTTCAGTAGCGACAGAACAAAACAGAACAAAAGAAAGAAAGAATAGAAAATCAAAAGCAACGAACAAAAAAAAAAAGAAGAAAAAAAAAACAATGAAATGCAATTAGACGCGATGGATCATTAAGCTGGATGAAGGTAGAAGAACAGAATGAAGATTTAAAGAGAAAAAGAAAAAAGAAAAAGAAAAAGAAAAAAAAAAAAAAAAAAAAAAAAGTAGAGCTCCTAGCAATGACGCTGTTTCGTTCAGTGGGGCCGTGCGGCGAATAGCTTCTAGGGTTGCCAAGGGCTGCTTAGGCTTAGCTAGCTCTGACTAGTGAAATTTGCAGTCAAGGGTTGGCGGGGAATGGCGGGGTTGCAGTCACGTGATATGATGTCATCATAGCTTGTAGTATTTGTCTATTCTTTATATATATATATATATTACATCTCTCCATCTCCCATTCACTCCAAAAACGTAAACAAGTGCGTGTGCAGCACATTCATGGCGCGCGTAGCATTGCTTGCATCAATCACACACGAAATGTTAATCTCCGACGCGCCCTGCGAAATCATTTCAATGTTGATGCGGTGCTCGCCCAGTGTCGTAAACATCTTGCCGCTGATGCCAATGGCGTTCTTCATGTCGGCGCCAATCAGACTGAGAATAGCCATGCCTGTAAGCACGCTAACTTCGCCGCACTCGTCCTGCAGAGCGCGCGTGGCTGCGTCAAACACGCCAGACTCAATGCCGGCCGCGTGGATCGCCATGGACACGTGCACCTCGCTCGTCGAAATCAGGTCGACGCTCATCTGGTAGCGGTCCAGGATGCTGAAGACGCGTGCAAAGAAACCGTGCGAGATGGCCCGCTTGTTGGAGTGCACGTTGATGACGGTGATGCTGTCCTTGATGGTCACCGCCGTGGGGTGCTTCGGCCCGTCGTCGGCCACGAGCACCGCCACCGCCGCCTCGTCCGGCCCCGACGACAGCTTCTGCACCACGTGCTTGCCCGACGTGGCGGCCGTTGCATCCGGCACCACAATGGTGCCGTTGCCCAGCGGGTTCTTGACGTTTTTGATGCGGATGGGGATGGGCGGCGAGGCGTGAATCACCTGGTCCATGGTCAAGTGGTGGATGACCTCGGATCCGTAAAAGGTCAGCTCGGCGGCCTCGCTGGGCGTGATGCGCGGCAGCAGTCGCGCGGTGGGCACCTTTGTTGGGTCAGCGGTGAAAATACCGTCAACTTCCTTCCAGATCTGCAGCTCCTCGGCCGCCACGCCGACGGCACATAGGGCGGCACACAGATCGGTGTAGCCGCGGCCGACGTCACCGTCAATCAGCGACCCGGGCACGTTGCCAAAGAAGCCGGTGACCACGGGCACCTTTGCGCCGCACTCTTCAATGGCGGCACGGAAGGCCTTGGCAGCGGTGGCGTAAAAGGCGGCGTCCAGTCGGGCGGCCAGGTCAAAGTGCAGCCGGTCAGACAAATCCACGTAGGCAGCGTCGACGCCGACATCGCGCAGCAGGGCGGCCATGAACATGCAGCTAAGCTTCTCGCCAAACGAGACGACGCGGTCCTTGGCGCGCGAGTTGATTTCCAGGTTGAAGCGCTTGGCGGCGACAATGTACTCGACGAGCTCGCCGCACTCACGCTCAATGTCGGCGGTCAGGGCGGCCTGCAGGCTGGCATCTTTGATAAAGGTGCGCGTGGCGTTGACGTGGTCGTCGCAGATGGCCTGCACCAGCACGCGGGCCTCGTCGATGAGTTCGGTGCGGCGCTCTTCAGTGTTGTGGCGTGCGCCGACGGCCAGGAGGCGGGCAAACACGAGGAGGAGGCTTGAAAAGTTAGAGGGGGATGAACAGAGGGGG
>LKBB01000319.1:668-22247 GCA_001513885.1 Thielaviopsis musarum
GGGGGGGGGGGGGGGGGGGGCTTGTTCAGCTTGGCCGATTTGTTCGGATAAAGGCAAAGGCAAGGCAAATAGAAGAAAAGAAGTAAGCACCGAAATGCGGGGCCGACACAAACAACCACGATAATTATAAAAGTGCCGAAAGCCAAAATCATGGTGTCAACTCGTCTCCAACATGAAACTCATTTCAGTAGCATATAATAAAATTATTAGCTATGAAGAAGAGAAGAGCAGGAGCCTCTGGCTTCTACTTCCATTTCCATTTCATCAAACCTTGGAAACATCTTTCCACTTATGCCATTAAATCAAGGTTTAATACTACCTACTTAAGTATGTACTTAAGTATGTCAAATTATGGCTTGTAATCAATCCCCTTAAACCCGCCTGTTCGGTGACACCTGTCGCTTTTCTCTAGGTTCTCCAGTGTCTTGATGCTTTCCTTTGTCATTCCTTGCCTGCTTTTCTACAAAGTTCTCGTTTCTTGTATAGTGAGGCAGCCCAGGGGCCCTTCACTCCCGATATTACCAGGAACCCTCAGCCACCAGCTCTAAATATCCTCATAATAAAGTGCTTGCATGTTCTTTTCCCGCTCTCTTCTCTTTTCTTGTCTTTTCTTTCCGTCTCTCTCCTTCTGAGTAGCAACCAAAAATTGTATCTTTACCTTGCTACTAACCCTAGTGCCACTGTAAATGTCGATAATTTTGGGGGGAAAAAAGAAAGAAAGAAGGAAAAAAAGAAAAAAAAAGAAAAAAAAAGAAAAAAAAAGAAAAAAAAGAAAAAAAAGAAAGAAAGAAGGAAAAAAAGAAAAAAAAGAAAGAAAGAAGGAAAAAAAGAAAAAAAAAAGAAAAAAAAAAAGAAAAAAAAAGAAAAAAGAGGTTGTGACTTACTTCCTGGCCTATGAGACCTATTTTTCAGATACACCAAAGCACCAAAGAAACCTTTCCGGTTAATGACCTCTATATCCCAAGATCAACAATTCGGTGCTGTACTATCTGTTGCAAAGATGGACATTTATTATTGCTTGAGCCTCAGAATTACCTTGTTCGTAATATCATTCATTTCACACCTACAACCCAATATTACAAACATAAAAAGGAAACGCATGTCTAATAATTGTACACAAGAGCACCACACACTCTCCTTTTCTTTTTTTTTGCTCTCCTGATTTTGGTGTCACATTCACTCCATCTTCATCTCCCCTCACATCATCCTAATACCAACAACCACCACTAAACATCGTCGGCTGCCTCTTCCGGCCAACCACACCACCTACTCACTTCACACCCATCTCGAGAAATCAAGCGAACTCAACACCGTATTTTCCGGCCCCGTCGCCTCCACTCCCTCCACCGTCGTCGCCAATCTCTGCCCACCACCGCCCGTCGACATCTCCGTCACACCACTGCCGCCCGCATTTGGCGTACTCGCCATCAGCGTACCCCCAGACGACGCGCTTCCAAAAAAGGTCGCCACCGAGCTACGTCTCAGGCCCTCGCGCATCGTCGCAATCGCTGGCCGCGACGGTGTCGCCGACAAAGTCGACGCCTGGTCCTGCATAAACGCCGACGACAAAGATGGCGGATTAAATTGGCCCGGTCCACCTCCGCCGCCGCCTCCAGCAGCAGCAGCAGCACCCGGCGCGGCTGCTGGGCCAGTGGCGCTCTGGCCGTGTTTGCCGCCGTAGCGGGAGTGCAGACGCTTGATTTCTCTCAAACGGTTGCGCCATGATGACACATGTTCGCCCGCTTCACGGTGGGCCCAGACAAGTGAAAACACAGAGGCGTTCATAGCGAGCAGGCGGATAAACGCGGGGAGCGCGCGGAGAGACACCATCTTGGTCTCGGCAGCGGGAGAGATCTCTGGAAAGCCGGGCTTGCTCATTACTTTGACGCGGAAAAAGGGCATTTTGTGCGCGGTGCTGTGAGTAGCAGGTGCGGCAGCAGCGGCAGCAGCAGCGGCAGCAGCGGCAGCAAGAGTAGCTTCGCTATTAGTAGTAGCAGAGTCCGTCTCCTCGGTGTCAGCCGTCTGTTCGCGACGAGCAACAAACGAAGACCGCGACTCGGGTGTAATCACAATGTTGACGTAGTTGAACTGACTGGGGAACGTCTCAAACTTGAACGGAAGACCCGAGTCGTTCCAGATAATGTTGACAAAATCATTGCCAATGTGCCTCTTCTTGTTGATCAGATGCGGGTCGGCTTCGAGGTCTGTCGGCATCTGCGTCGTTACGTGGTACACAATCTCGGTGACGCGATCGCGCCAGCAAAACGCAAACTTGCCATCGGTATCGTACCGACGATCCAGGCCCTGCGTATTAAAAGTAGCACCACGCAGTCTAGTCGGCGTGCCAAGGCCATTGACAAAAGCCACGTAGTCGCCGCTTCCCGAAACGTTGGCCAGGATCTCGCGCTCTTCCGTCTGGTTATCGCCCATGTACACAACACCAATCTTGTGGCCATCAATAGACAGGTTGCGGTCAAATGACGCAATGGCACGTGCTGAAACGTCGTTATCGGGAATGACAACCGGCCACTGCGACTCATGGGGCTGAGGCAGAGTAGCAAAGAACTGCAGCAGGAAGTGAGCCGGCATGATCTTTGTTGCATTATCACCCGTAGACAGAGTTTGATGGGCAGGCGGCGGCATAAACGGGTGGCGAATCACATACGAGTTGGTGCCCGTTGGCTGACGCTTTGTAATCTGCGCCCAGCCCGTGTTGACAGCCTGCTCAATAGTCACGATGCTGTTTCCCACCAACCAGTTGGACTTTTGAATCTCGCCAAACTTGTCCGCTGTAAACGACGAATCAGCTGGCGACTCGTCAAGATCTGCATATGCCATGCGCTGCATAAAGTCCATTGTCACAATAGCCTGCTCTTCCGGGCCATTGGGGCCGTCGGCGTCCTTGAACAGATTTTGCGCAATCCACGAAACATAGCGCGAGCGATCGGGCAGCTTCAGGGCCAAGAACCAAAAGGTAATGGCGTGGTATGCCAGCGCATACACATACTGCGGAAGATCATCGGCGCTGGCGCTAGTGGTGTCGGGAGAAGCAGCCGCTACTGACGGTCTTCCGTAGAGATCGTTGGCGGTGCCCGAGCGGGAGTTGGTGCGGCGTTTGTCACGGACGTATTGCAGGTAGCGGAAGCAGATGCCGAAAATGACATTGTAGTCCTGTTCGCGGAAGTTGATATAGATGTTGGGCAGCCGGCCAAGAACACAGAGGAACTCGAGAATGTGCATGGCCACGTGCGGTTGGGTGATGCTTTTGCCCATGAGCGGCAGCATGTGGTTGATGCAGCGCACCGTCGACTGTGGGATTTCGTAGCAACAAATAGAGAGTGCGTGAATACAGGGCTTGGCACAGCCCTCCCAGGTGCCGATTCCGTGGATTAAGGCCGAAACGATTTCATCCTCTTCACCCTTGGAAAAGTAGTCGTGGTAGCTGAGAACCATGGTCAAGCTTTGGTACATGCAAATGGCCACATCGGCGGTGCGGATACTCATCGGACGCGACCGGTTGGGTCCAAAGAGAATCTCGGTGCAGAGAATCTTGCGCAGCTTGCGAATCTGGTCAATGCTGTCGCAAAACAGGGAATGGTTGGTCAACTGCGACGGGAGATGCACAAGGACAAACGAATACAGTTCAGTGTCGGTCTGATCCCGCGACTCGATAAAGTCAATGACAACCTCCATCCATCTCTCCAGACTCAGCCGCTTTGGAGCATTCTCTGCGCCGTCAGTCGAGGCCTCCTCGGGCGTGATATCAACTGCATCGTTCTCGCCATCCTCGGCCTCTTTGCCAACGTCATCACCAGCCTCGATAAAGTTGTTGTCAATCTCAATCTCAACCTCCGTCTCGTTTTCTGCGTCATCGTCGCTCATGTCGCCATCCGGAACCATGACTAGATCCATTCCCGGAATGTGTGACACGAGAACACGGCTAATGCGAGACTCGGTCAAGGCATTGGGGTCAGGATACAACCAAAGGTGGAAGTCAAACGGATTGGGTGCGGGAGCCGTCGTCCCGGCCGGCGTCGCCCGCTCCTGAGAGTCCTTCCCAGTGAACGAGATACCACGAGTCAGCCGGGGCGGTGGTTGTCTCTTGTTGGCGCTTTCCATGCTCTTCTCTTTCTGTGCCTTTTGGGACTCCTTGGTGCGGTACAGAACCGACGCCAAATACTCGCAGTCAAGGTCGTGCGTAACAAAAATACGATTAGCAAAATCAGCTCGGAGACTAAAGAGAAGCTTCATGGCCGTCAGCCGGGCATCGGCCTCGCAATCACTGTTACCGGCAAAATCAACCAGAATTTCAAAAAGCCTGACACACTTTTCGCCATCAGTGTCCATGAGCTTGAGGAAGAGGTCGACGTAGCCCCGTATGATGACATTGGAGGTGCTCGAAACACGTATAGCGCCTTGCCCCAGCTTTTCGCGATCAACCGCACCAGACATTTTGGCAAAAACCTCGGCGGCAATGGTAGCGTTCTCGAAAACCTCTCCGAGGCCCTCAATGATTTCGTTGAAAAGGCTCATGTCAGCGGTGGCAGCAATCGATATCATGAGGCTCATAACAGCGTCAAGAACGTCAATTTCTACCTCGTTGACAACCGTGGACAAAATGCGTCGCGTCATCTTGGGCATAAAGTTGGTGGCAGCTTCGTCAGTTATCAAGCCGTTCATGTCGTTGGCTTCGGTAATTGTGCGTAAAGCCATCAAACGAGTCTCACTGGAACGGTCGCGATCCATAAAGAAAGACTCCAAGACTAGCGTAATGTTTTCTTCCCATTCACTATCAGACGGAGAACAGCAGCGGAACTCGTTGAAATAATCGAGAATTATTCGGGCACCAGAGTCGGGAAGTATGTGATGGACTTTGGCGAAGAACTTGATGATTGTTTGCCGTGGGATAAACTGAACCGACTTTTTAATAGAGGCCAGAACTTCGAGACGCAGCAGGAGTGTAACAATTATGCTGTCGAGCTTGTCAACACTGCGGTCAAGAGTATTGCTTGGAGGTGGGGCTTCGTTCATAGTGATGACTCTCGGTGATGCGTTTGGATTAACAGGCTTCTTAGCACACTCGGCAGCGGCTCGCAAAACCATGGACCAGTCCTCGTTTTTGGCAATGGGATGGACATTTCCATCGATGTCGGAGAAAAGGCAGTTGATAACACGCATAATAGCAATGTACAGCTGCGCCGGGACAAGCGAGTCCTCTGGGAATGTTGTCGCTCGGACTGCCCTGGCCGTTATCTCCAGGCCATCAGCTAGAACAGAGAATGGCAGCGAAGGCAGTCGGTCGGTAGGAGGCATGCTGAGAAGGTGTTGAATTACGGCAAGAGAGCCTTTAACTTCTCGTGTCGCGTCTTTTCCAATGGGGCTATCGGCGAGAAAACTCCGCAGCACATCCAAAAAATGTCGAGTGACGGCCTGGCCGTTGTGAGACTGCAAAAGAAGCTCAATGGTACCCCATGCTTTGTCCTTGAGGTCGGAAACTTTGCAAAAGATGGACCCGAGAACTTTGACACAGGAACCCAAGCGCTCCGCCGGGATAGCTCCATAGGTGAGAATTTCTTTGATGACAGAGATTGACTTTTCGAGATCACCCAGCGAGAAGGTCTGGACACAAATCTCAATAAGGCTGTCGATTATGTTGCAAACAACCTTGTCATCGGCGTAACTGAAGCTGCAGCGAATAAGCTTGAGAAGAAATTCAAAAACCTCCGCCAAGTTGTGATCTAGGCCAGTCAAAGAAGTCTTGGCATTTTGCCGGGCAGGTCGAGCAGCCGAAGCGGCCTTGAAAGCCTTTGTAAGTAGCCGGATAACAAGGGGAAACAGCAAGTAGTCAAACCCAGAAAGCTCTCGGCCATTCCTGGACAAGTCATCAAGAGCAGCAAGTTGGAGATGAAAGTCGTCTGGGTGGGCGTCGATGGAAATGCCCTCAAAAAACTCTCGTCTATGCATGCCTTCTGCCTCTCGATAAGAGACACAGCCAGTCAGGAGTTCCCAGCCAGCAGTTCTGACATCGGATGTTTGCAAAGGGTCAATCATATCCTTTCCTGCTCTCCAAATCTCCATGACAAGCTCAATCCGACACTCTCGTAGCATAAACCGCAGTCCGTTGGCAGCAGTTACGCGTTGTGCGGGGATACCAGAGCGCAAGTTCTCGAGCAAAGCCTGGTGGCTGTCTTTGAGCCCACGCATTGTCGTTGCAGGTCTCGTTGGGAGCGATGGTGATGGAGGCATGTTCAAGGGATGTGTTAACGATACCGGTGTTGGTACTGTTGTTGGGGGTGCTGAAGAGACACTAGTGGGCTGAGATCTGCTGGTTTGAAGTCTGGCGCCGGTAAGGCCACGGAACACGCCAACGAGTCCACCAGCCGGTCGCGCAGAGCTCGTCTCTGGCGACGGGGGAACCTCAGGCGGAGGGGCCATTTGAGGCTTGACTTGGTTATGTACACTGGGGTCCTGTTGGCCAAGAAAGGCTAGACGTCGAAGCATATTGTGTTAGAAGACCCAGACTGACATGACGTTGGAACGTGTAGGGAAAGCATTAGGATCAAGGGGAAGAGAAAAAGAAATGAGAGAGCTTGAGGAACATAATAAATACAGCGACAGAGGGGGGAGTAGGAGTTTACGCAGGGGGGTTTGTACTCAATGTTATGTGCAAGTGACGTGACGATGTGGTCTAGAGCTTGTGTTACAATCTTGGGCAGGGACGGGAACAGAGTTTTCGTTTTCAACTACCGGCTGCAAAAGCTGCATAAGAGCGTCTGGATACAGCGATATCAGTGCATACGCATGTACTCCTTATGATTCCTCCACTTCTGTGCAGCACGTTATGTATGGCGCAACCTTGCACAGTGTAGAAGACATTGTGCAGTGCGAGCAGAAGCAGAGACGGAGATAGAAGCACAGGTGCAGGTAACAGGTACGGGTATGGATGCGGGTGCGAATGCGGGCGTAGAATTAATTACAGGCACAAGCCAAGTATGGGGGAAGGCCCAGACGGAAATCATGAGACATCACGTCAGCGCAAAAGTACCATCCATCCATAGCTTGTAGTTGCAGTGACAGCTTGGGCCAGAAGAAGTGGACATCTGCCTCGAAGCCGTAGTACTGTACATTGCATACAAAGTGGGATAGAGTGTGATGAGATGTCACGGGGTATGTGATGAGACGAGGACTGGGACGAGGTTGGGTTGATGTTCATGGAAACAAAAGACAGACATGTAAATAAACAAAAATCGTGGTGATCAGGTGTGGGATATGTGTGTGTGCACTTGCACTGTACTGTGGTCGTGGCGTAGCCATCCAGGTACTCACACAAGCTCCGTACATGTGACACGAACAAGACTTTTATAGAATTACAGTCGCTAAGAACAAACAGAAGAAGCCATGGAATACAAAAACTGAAAGTAGCTTACCTTGATTGCCAATGAGAAACGCAAAGCCCTCGCCTAACGTAGAAGCTTGATGCCAGTTTTTCAGGCTTCGAAATCTTTAGTAGTGCAAGTTGTAAAGTCCAAAAAGAGGCAGCTATCGCAGGCAATGTTGTCGGATTTGCCACTCGAGAATGCAGACTTTGTGATGGGGCCGCAGATGCAGCACAAGCACAGGCTTTTAGGCTTCCTTGTTGAGGTTGGGCAATCGGCCGACTTTTTCTCGGGGAAGAATTTGCTCAAGTTTTTTTTTTCTTGTGTACGGAGTACAATAACACACAACGGCAAACGAGAATTCAGGAAGCAAAGGAAAAGAAAGAAAGAAAATCAGCCAGGCTCGGTGGCGGAACGCGGCCGGTGGCGGTGCCACTTGCAAAAGAGAGGAAAAAGAAAGTAAATAAGCTCCAGGGTAGCGCAAAGAGCAGAAGACGGGAGACTCGAGAGCGAGAGAGTGTGTGGAAAGACGGAATTTGAACGCAGTCTTTTTGTTCTGCGTCTATTTGGGTTGTCGCTTGGGCGCTTGCAGTTAGCTTAATTTGAGCGTAATCGAATCGATCGTCTCGTGGGCTCTTGATGAGAGGAGGGGTTCTCTTTTTATCTATCGCCTTGCATCAATTCCAACTGTGGAATGCCAAAATCCGGTGTGGCGGCTTGGAAAACAGCAGGGCAGAAACAAGAGTCGAACTATAAAACCAGAAAGAAACTAGGAATTTTAAAGCAGCAAGTGACTAATGCAGCGCGGGTTGCAACGCACAGATTGATGAAGTTAAGGACGAGAAAGAAGCAAACCACGTCCGTCGTCGAGCATGGAAGAAGTTGAGGAATCATTTGGCGATTGGCTGACAAGCCTAGACAAGTCGCCACCCTTGTCGAAGTTCTGTCAGCTCAAGGAACAAAATGGAATGGAACAAAAACAGGCATCATACTGCGTACTTGGGTAAAGCTTGCTTATCGGCGGATCCCCCATCAAAAAAAAATTCTAAAAAAAAAAAAAAACAAGATAGAAAAGGCCATGGAGCTCGGAGCTAGAGTCAAAGGGATTGCTTGGGAGAAATCAAACTGTAGCTTGGTAGCATGAGTATGACGATTTACGATTCACAGAAACGAGCAAAGACAAAACCGGTGTAGATTCTCACAGGTAAGATTTGTGAAGTGCAAATTTTTCATGGCTTGGTTGTATGTTTGATAGAGATAGAGGATGGAAGGTACTTAAGTGAATAGGGTGTCTAATGGTTGCTCATTCGTTTATTCACTCAGCCAAGTGTCGGTGTATGCGTGATTGCATTCAGTTTATAACAGGCAACAGGCAGTTACACTTTGAACTTACTTGAGTACTTACCGGTAGTAGTAATAGTACTATGTATTTCCATTCACAGCCCTTGGGGTTTTCATGAACATTGTCACAACCCTAGAACTGGCCTTTCAACCCTGGCTCGCAAAACCCCTCCTTCATTTTTGTATTAGTCGAACCTTTGCCGGTTGTTTTGCTCTACCAACAGAGCATCAGATGGGCCATTTTACGGTGATGTCAATGCTAAATACTGCCTTGACCGTGCCATTACCTACGCTATAACCCAATCGAAGCTCAAGTTACTTACTGTGTAAACCAATCAGATCGGCAGTCCCTGAAGCTTGTTTTTTTTTTCTCCATGATTTCTCAGTGGATTAGCACTTGCTAAATATCTCCAGAAAAAAGACACGAAAATAGCACAGAAAAAAAAAACGCCTTTCTTTCAGCCTTGTTTGTCTACCCTGCCTAATTTCTTCCCCCACCTTGTTGTACTTCTTTATTATTCTTTGCTATTCCAGGTCGTCATCCGGCAGTTTCTTTTTTTTTGGATTCCATTTTGCCTTTTGTTTTCTTTCTCTCTTTGTTTCTTCCTGTCAATCGCCTTTGATCCATCTACACGTCCTCAATATTTTCTAATTTCTCTGTGCTTTTTTTCTTCTTGGTTTCCCTCATTGCTGCGTCGCTACTGTGTAAACTAGAGAGTTTGCCGTCATCAATTCAATCATGGCTGCCGAACTGAGTGTAATTGCCCAGCTTCTGGATGCCACTTTGGATCCGTCGCAGAACCGCAAAGGTACGTCCAGTCAAGCTTGAATTGCAGCTTCACCTTTCTATCAGCCTAGCCGATAACTAACCCGATTCGCCGCTCTCTAGCCGAGACTGCTCTCAAGGACGAGCAAAAGAAGCCGCAATACTCGCTCGCCCTCCTCAAGATCGTCGCCTCCGACGCGTTGCCGACCAACACGCGCCTAGCTGCCGCACTGGCGTTCAAGAACTTCATCCGCTCCAACTATGTGGTATGTTGCCACCCGCGAACCGATACGCGATATACTTTCTGCTCTGCTTTCTGATCTGCTCGAGACCACTTGCGCTAACGCAATGCCGCTGCCGCTTTATAGGACGAAGACGGAGGCTACAAGCTCCCATCAGATGAAGTGTTCACGATCAAGCAGGAGCTGATTGGCCTCATGATCACCTGCCCTTCTTCCATTCAGAGCCAACTCGGCGAAGCCATCAGCATTATTGCCGATTCGGACTTTTGGGAGCGCTGGGACACTCTTACAGCTGTAAGTCGACCTGTTGTTATGCGCGCCTTGCGCTTTTAGCTAACTTTGTACATCGCAGGACCTCGTCAGCCGTTTTTCTGCCACAGACCCCAAGGTCAACATTGGTGTTCTGGAGGTCGCACATTCCATCTTCCAGCGCTGGCGGCCACTATTCCAGAGCAACGAACTGTACAATGAAATCAACCACGTCATTACCACCTTTGGCCAGCCTTTTGTGAAATTGTTGATTGTAAGCTTCATCGATTCTTCGCTGCTGCCAACCAGCCAGCCAACTAGCGCATCACTAACCACATCTCTCTCTAGACCACTAACAACCAAATCGACACCAACACTGGCAACAAGGCCGCCCTCAAGGGCTGGTTCGATACTCTCAGCTTGCTCATAAAGATCCTCCACGACATGTCCTCGCACGATATCCCGCCCATCTTTGAAGAAAACCTCGGCGACATTTGCGGCCTGCTCGAAAAGTACTTAAACTACGCCAATCCGCTACTGGACACGGACGACGACGACGAAGCCTCCATCATCGATATTGTCAAGTCGGATATTTGCGAGGTTCTAGAGCTGTACACGCTCAAGTACGGCGAGGACTTTATGCAGTACTGCCCGCCATTTGTGCAGACTGTGTGGACGCTGCTGTCTAATGTCGGCTTGGAGACCAAGTACGACGGCATTGCCAGCAAGGCGCTACACTTTTTGACTGCTGTGGCCGGCACGCGTGAGCAGAGCGACAACTTCAACAGCGAGAGCGTGCTGTCGCAGATTGTGGAAAAGGTTATTCTGCCCAACCTAGCGCTGCGCGAATCGGACATGGAAATGTTTGAGGACGAGCCCATTGAGTATATCCGCCGTGATCTCGAGGGCTCGGACACGGACTCGCGCCGTCGCTCGGCTACTGATTTCCTGAAGAAGCTGATGGAGCGCTTTGAGGATCTGGTGACGGGCGTGGTGTCGCGCTACATCAATCACTACCTGGAGCAGGGCAAGACCGACTGGAGGGCCAAGGATACTGCCATCTACCTGTATATTTCGATTGCATCCAAGGGCGCCGTCACGGCCTCGCACGGTATCAAGTCGGTCAACCCCAAGGTCAATGTGGTAGACTTTTTCCAGCAGCACGTGGCCAACGATCTAATGGCCGATAGTGTCGAGCCGATCTCGCAGGTTGACGCCATCAAGTACCTATACACGTTCCGCAGCCAGCTGTCACGCGAGCAGTGGAAGGGCGCATTCCCTCATCTAATCAAGTGCATTGGCTCGTCCAACTACATTACGTACACGTATGCTGCTATTGCCGTCGAGCGTCTGCTGTTCCTGACGGACGATGCTGGCCAGCACATTCTGTCGCGTGATGACATTGAGGGCTTTGCCTCGGATCTGCTGCAGCATCTGTTTAAACTGATTGAACAAGACCCCTCGCCTACCAAGCTACAGGAGAACGAGTTCCTGATGCGCTGTGTTATGCGGATCCTGATTGTGCTGCAAGACAAGGTGGTGGCTGTGCTGCCAACGGTTCTGGACCACCTGGTGGGCATCATGGAGATTATGAAGCAAAACCCCAGCAATCCGCGCTTCTACTACTACCACTTTGAGGCCATTGGTGCGCTGGTCCGCTACGGCGCGGCCACGCAGTCGGCACTGCTCAACGAGAAGCTGTGGACGCCGGTCAACAGTGTCTTTATCGAGGACGTGTCGGAGTTTGTGCCGTACGTGCTGCAGATTCTGGCGCAGCTGCTCGAGTCCAGCCCGACCGACAGCATTTCTGAGAACTACGGGCTGCTGATTGATCCCATTCTCAACCAGACCATGTGGGAGGCGCGCGGCAACGTGCCGGCACTAGCTCGTCTGCTAACGGCGCTAATTCCGCGCGTGTCGCACGATCTAGTGGCCAACGACAAGCTGACACCCGTGCTTGGTATCTTCCAAATGCTGCTGTCGCGCAAGAAGACGGAGCTGTACGCCTTTGATATCATTGAGGCCGTGATTGTCTCTTTTGATTCGTCGACGCTGGAGTCGTACTTTTCCACGGTGTTGCAGCTGCTGTTTTCCAAGCTGCAGCTTGCCGCTGATTCGTTCAAGCTGCGCTTTGTGCGCTTCTACCACCTGGTCTCGGCGCGTCTTGAGCAGGGCTACGGCACCGACTACTTTATCGCGCAGTCGGAGAAGCTCCAGGCCAACATCTTTGCGCAAATCTACCCGGCCATTATCCTCCCCGAAACGCCCAAGCTGGCGCGCCCCGTCGACCGCAAGCTGGCAGTGGTGTCGATGACCAAGACGCTGTGCAACAGTACGGCCTTTGCGCAAAAGTTCCTCAAGGGATGGGCACGCACTTGCACCACGCTGCTGGAGCTAATTGCCAATGCGCCGACGGTGGTGGCGGGCGTCGGTGACGACATTATCACGGGCGCCGACGTGGACGATATTGGCTTTGGCGTGGGCTTCACGGCACTGAATACGTGCAAGCCAATTGTGCATGATGACTTCCCCGAGATTTCTGACGTCAAGACGTGGATTGGCGGGTACATTCGCGACGCGAATAGCAAGAGCGGCGGCACGATTGCGCAGTTTGCCGAGTCGCGTCTGGAGCCGGATGCGCAGGCGGCCATGAGCCATTTGTTTGCTTAGGGTTTGAGGTGGTGGAATACGGGTGTGTTATTAGGTGAATAAAACGGGTTAAAGAGAGCAGTTAGGGTTATCGGTGCATGTGAGAAGTGCATGTTACCAGTGACCAAAAATGCTACTAACAGACCCGGTATGTTGGAGCAAAACAAACGGCAGTAGCACCACTACTACTACTACTACTACTACTACTACTACTACTACTACTACTACTACTACTACTACTACTACTACTACTACCACTGGTATATACGATGTACACGCCAAGACCGAGAGTCTCAACGACCCGAGACCTGCTTTGGGTAAATCGGCGGGCTCCGAGTTGTCAGGAAGATGAGACATGCTCTTTTCTTTACTTGGATAACTCTCACAAGAACTAATCCATAGCTCCGAAACCAAGTCCCATATAGAATCTGGGGTTGCTAGCACAAGGATTTGGGGCTCTACGCCGCAGTAGGAATAGCAGAAAGAGGAGAGAAGAGATTGCATCTGCCCGATCGATCTAAAGTCTTTTTTGTTTGCTGCTAGGCTCGAGAAAACAATGGACATACTTGAGTAGCTCCGTAGTTTGATTTGTCTCCTCTACTAAGAAGTAGTAGAAAGGTTAACTTGGGGCGAACTAGCTGCATAAAGACAGCATTGGTGCTACTGCAGGTATACTTGCCTGAGCTGAGCACTGATATATGCATATCGCCACTTCCTCTTTGCTCGTATTCGAAGAATCTACAGTGTGTATGTAGTTGTTCGCAATTTAGCCCTGAAAAGCGGTTTATGGGGGATTTTGATGCTTTCCATGGCTTTGTTTCTTTTTCTTTTTTTTCTTCTTTTTCTTTTTTTTCTTCTTTTTCTTTTTTTTCTTCTTTTTCTTTTTTTTCTTTTTTTTCTTCTTTTTCTTTTTTTTCTTCTTTTTCTTTTTTTTCTTCTTTTTCTTTTTTTTCTTCTTTTTCTTTTTTTTCTTCTATTTTTTCTTTTGTTTTCTCTCTTTTTTTTTCTTTTTTTTTCTTCTAGTGTCAAGCCCTTTTGGCGGCTCCATCTTATAAGTCCCTGTATTTCAGAAGCTAATTTAGACGCAAAAAAATGAGACATTGAAACAAAGAAAACCTTGAGAGTTCAAACACGGCATGCATTTCAAGAAAATATGTAGAAAATCTAGTAAATAAAATTTGATTTATATCAGGAGAAAAAGAAAATCGTAGTAGTAAAACTAAGTACTAAGTAAAATAAAGAGTCATGAAAAGGCTTTTTTTCGTACAAGCCGCAGTTCTGTAAGAGAATTGGTATCAAAAAAAGAAGAAATAGAAAAAATCAACAGAAAGCGAACAGTAAGTTAACAAAAGGGAAAAAAGGAGGGAAAAAAATCAATGCTTTGCCGCCGTCCGTAAAGTATGGATGATAAAATAAAAGGAAATAGAATAAAGAGGATTAAAGAAAAGGTGAGAATCCAGATAAAAGAAGAAATAAAAAGAAAGCGCCGAAAAACGTATAGTTTTGGTAGGGTCAGGGAGTATATGCTGGAAACGGCTAGCTAGCTCGTCTCTACAGCACAACCTTGTAGCCAAAGGCAGCCTAAAAGAACCCCCCATCAGCGGGCACAAACCCACCGCGGAAGCTGCCACACTCAGACACCGTATCTGCCCGGCGCGGCGGTCTTGGTGGAGGAACCATGGGCGTTTGGTGGGTGTGGCGCATTGACAACGAGCTGTGAATGCTAGTGGTGTCATCGGCAATGTGCGAGTCACCCAGGCCAAGCTCCGTGCTGGCTCTACTGTCGCTGCTCGTGTTGGTATTGGACTGTACCAGCAGCAGACTGCTCGTGTTGGACAGCCGCTTGGTGAACTCGGAAAAGCTGAGGCGCTTGGCAGAGACAGAGGCCGACGAAGCAGCCACCTTGGCGTTCAGCGACATGGTAATGCTGTGCGTGTCCATGTAGATTTCAGACTGGCGTCTGTCAGCAGATGTCGTTTGAGGGCGCGGTTTAGATCCGCCACTAGATTTCTTAGGAAAGGCCGATGGGCGTAGCGGGGCGGTCTCACCAGCGTTTTGTTGGAATAAAGAGTGAGAATGACTGTGCGTGCGGCCCGAAACGGTGGGTCGACGGCCGCCACCATAGCCCGTTTGTGGCCGGTATGACATTATATCGGAATAATGGCTTGTCGGCGAAATCGGACTGCACAAGTCAGGCTCCTCGTGGCGACTCGCAATAAAGTCCAGGGCACGCTGAGCGGCCGGCGAGATTAACGTATGTCTTTGGGGTATGTTGGTAGAAATTCGCGGCGGTTTTGGCACCGCCCGCTTGGAAGCCCGCATGCTGTTGGTGTTGCTGGTGCTGTCGCTAAACTCGGCTTCGTCATCGTCTTCGTTGGCAAAGTCATCCTCGTCTGTCTTGGTCAGGCGCTTGGCTTCCTGGCGTTTAGTGTCAACCTCCCGCATCAAGGCGTCGAAGCGGGCCATGGAGCTCAGCTTCTCTTCGCCAGGAATCATGCGCTCGGATCCGGGAACAACGCGCATGTTGAAGGCTCTATCTAAAATCGTCTCGCCAGGCACTGGGGGAGAGCTCGAGTTCCAAAAGCTAGGGCGCTGATCGAGGCTTTCGCGGCGACGGACAGGCGAGTTTACCATGGACGAACGACCCTTAGACGCAGTCCAGCCTTCAATAAACTCGCCCTTGTAGTCCTCCATCGTAGTTGCCGGTGAGGGGAAATCGCTGGCAACGGGGCTAAAGGGCTGGTTATAGCTGGCGAACCCGTGGGCAATGCTGGACGGTGTCGACAGATCGCTCGTCTTGGATCGTAAGCTGGGCGAATCAGAGCCGCAAGTCACGGCTCTTTCTCTGCTTCCCTGTGTCGTGACTGAGCTCTTGTGAGTTGCCGGTATCGTGTTGGTGTGGCTGCCGCTTGTTGGTCTGGTCAGCTCGTTCCGAGAGCCAAATGGGTTGTTGAAGGTCGGCGAACTTGGCGTATCGGGGCTCATGGGGATCTTTCGAGACATGATGAAGCGAGCCCACTCATGAAGAAGCGGCTGCTTATCCTCGGGGGTTGTGCGAAACCAGAGACCAATGGAGGAAGTGGTGTCCTTGTTGCCGTTAATGAGGCTAGCAGCTCGTGATGAGCGGCGCTTGCGCTCTTTGTCAGTAACAGTAATGACAAGAGTTGGTAAGACGGGCCCTTGTTTGCGATGGGCAATCATTTGCACCTGGCAGTCAATGATTTGTGAAATGGGGCACTGGAAGACAGTTTCGGTATCGCCCTGGTGAGAAGTTAGCACGTGAAGAAGGGAAGAACAAAGCATTGAAAAGTGACTGGACTGACTTTGTTCTTGTACAAAGACAAATACATCTCGTGGCTGACAATGCGCATGAGCTCTTTGGAGCTTTGCGCCTTGCCGGCTCCCGGCGTTTGCGGGGCGGCAGCGCTAGCTTCCCGCTTGCCACAAACAACATATCGGTTCTATAAAGTTAGCAAGTCTCTACAAGATTTAAAGTTCAAAGACTATTAGTGATACACACCTTCCAGGCGGCCCGTCCCAGAATCTGGCCACGGTCCGGAGGGACCATCAGCATGCCCTCCAGTCTGTCGTCTGACGAAGCAGTAGAAACGGATACTGGAATTGCGGCCATTTTGATTTGTGATTGGCGATGGTTATGGAGAAGCAAATGCTCAGAGAAAACAAAAGAACAAAAGAAACGAATCAAGTACGGCCCAAATCAGCTCCCATACTGAAGAGAATCAACGGAGTAAAGCCGGTAAAAGGAGGGCGGCTCTCGGTCGACGGGTCGGTCAAGCCGGTCGGTCAGTCGGTCTGCCAGTCGGTCGGCTCGGTGTCTGGTCTTGATTTCTTTCTTCTTTTTTTTTTCCGCAGGCAATAAGAGTACAAAGGAATTTTCTCGAGATCAATGCGTTTCGTTTAGGAGCTTTGGCGAGAAAGTGGTCGTGAATTCAAAAAGGCGTCGTAACAAGTCGTCGAAAATCAACAATAAAGATAACCCAAAAAAAAAAGATAACGAGAGACGAGAAGAGAATAAACAAGGTCAAACAAAAAAGAAACGGATAGAATATCAACACAAGCCAAGAGCCTTGAAGCTAGATGGCAGCGAGAAGTGAATTAAAGAATAGGAAGAAATAGAAGTAGAACTAGTGGAAAAGAAATATAACGAATGAAACGAAAATGGAAATCGAGAAGGAAAGAAAAATGAAAATAAAAATAAAAATAAAAATCAAGAAAGAAAGAAAGGAAAAAGAAAAAGGCTGTGTGAGACGAGGGGAAGGGGAGACTAAGCAAGTACATATACAAAGCAAGGAAGAAAGAAGCAAGTAAGAAAAAGAGGCAATTGTAATTTAATGTAAAGAAAAATAAATGCAGGTGTCTATTCGATGGACAGGGAAGAAGTTTACAGAAGACAGGCCGGGCAGTTACCAGGACTGGACTTGGACTAGAACAAAGGAAGGCAAGGCAGGCCAGACCAGGGCAGTTACCACTACTAGAACAAAGGACGGTAGGGCAAAGTAAAGTGCAGGAGGTAAGAGAAAAAGAAAAGAAAAGTAGTGAAATAAATATATAAAAGAAAAAAAAAAGGAAAAAAAGAAAAAAAAGAAAAAAAAAAGAAACAGAAAAGACGGGATGGGTTTTAATTTTGGCCAGCAAGTGAGAAATAAAAGAGGGAATAAAAGCAAAGCAAAGCAAAACGAAGCATGCAGATTTGGATTTGGATTTGGATTTGTGTTGGTGGAAGGAAGGGACGGACGGGGGGGAAGGGGCGTGAACAGAGGAAAGAAAAAGGAACCCACCCACCCACTCAACCCACCTTCAGCCTGATCCGAAAAAAAAGAGAAAGAAAATGGCAGTCACCCACTCCTCCCCTCAAGTAGCAGTATTGCAATAGTATCAGAGAAGTAGAAAAAGTACTTGCAATAGCACTAGAGAAGTAGAAGTATCTAGCCAGTAACAAATAGATACAACTCTACAAATGCAGCAAAATGCAAAATGCAACAGTCCTGACGCAGGTAATTTCAGCTGCTGCTGCCACTTGGGAACACAAAAAAGACTTGACCTGAAGAGGATTTGCTGGCCTGAATGACTGACAACCAAGTAAATGTTTGCTTTTCTGTAGCGAATTTGGCAAGGCGCGCGGGTTGTTTGAGCGGTATATTCAAGTAGTTAGTGTACTACTGTACTACTACTATACTACTACAAGTACTAGTAAGTGAAGAAAACTGTCGTGGTCAGAATGATACGCAACGGGCAAGTACAGACAAGTGCCTGTTCTACTTATGGGGAACAAACGCCACAAACACAAACACAAACACAAACACAAACACAAGATAAGATGGTGGATGACAGATGAAAAGCAAGTCAAGCTTATGTCTTGTACTGTTGGTGCTACCTGTAATATAAATGATATCTGCTTTACCACTCTAGGCAAACATCAATATTCTCACATTTGTCGCTTTGCTGCATACAAAAGAAATAGCATACTTCTGCTAGAGGCGCGCAGACCTACTACTTTGTACAAACAGAAAAGAGGGGGAGGGACAGGCAGAAGGAGGGGATCTGTACGGCGGAAAAGGGGTGTGCAAATAGTAGCAGTGAGCAGCACATGGAATAAGAAAATTTCGTTCCGTGCAGGGTCAGGGCCAAACAAGACAGAGGATGAGAATGTAAGTAGTACTTGAGTAAATCTTGGGTGGACAAAAACCACAGACAGTGGCAGGCTACGGCTCACAGGAGACAGAAGACAAGACAAGCCCAAAGATGGACGGGATGCAAGGCTACAGGTAAAACAAGACAAATTTACTTGGAATCAGGTTCCAAGGGGGCCTAGGGAGGGGGGCCAGGATTGATTGATGGATGTAAATGGCGGGGGATTTTATCGACGGACATCATAGCAGCAGTAGTACTAGTAGTACTTGTAGTAGTACTATTAAGAGCCTTGTCTTATTCCTCGCTTCCCGTCGAAGAAAAGCTGGATGAAGATGAAGACGAAACGAGAGACGAGACAGGAACGCCGTTGATAGATGGTAAGACATTCAGAGTCTACAAGTCTGAAAACCTGCTTCGGTTAAGTTCAGAGGGCGAAAACAAAAAAAAGAATATAAAAAGAATTAAGAAAAAGAAACAGAGAAATGAAGAATATAAAGAGGAAAAAAAACAATAAATAATTAAATAAATAAAAGAAAAAAAAATAAAAGGGAAAAGGAATTGGAAAAGAAAAGGAAAAAAAGAAAAGAAGAAAAAAAAAGGCCGGCTAGGTGCAAAGGCCTTTGGGACGTACTTACTCAAGTACTTAAGTAGGTAAGTACATATAGGGTGCACATGGGATACCATGATGCCAGCTCCTCACGCAAAGACAAGATGCAGAGTCAAAGTGAAAGTGAAAGTGAAAGCATACATCCGTCCGGCTGTCTATCAGGGCTTGTCTCCCAGAGAAACGCTACAAGGTACTGGGTACTGTACCGTGCCATCACAAGTATAGTATTGGGAGCTCTGTACCCAAGTTCCCAGGCCAAGTATTAGTACCAACTTACATGCTTCCAGTCAGTCAGTCTTTGCAGCCGCATCACATTGCATCGCATTGCATTGCATTGTATTTTCGCAGTACAGGCCGGGGGGGGGNGGGGGGGGGGGGGCAGCCTAAGCGAAGCACCTAGTTGAACCACACATTTCTATCATGGGGGTTATTTCTCTGGTTCTTGCTTTTCTTCTCTCTGCCTTTATCCTTTTTTGTCCAGACAACGAGAAAAGAAAAAGAAAGAAAAGAAAAAAAAAAAAAAGATTCTACCCATCAATGGCATGGGAAGCGTGCAGGAAAGCCGACATACAGATTTACAAGAAAGAGACCCAAACCCAAAGCCGTGGGAGGGAATGAGAGGGGGTCCCCCAAAGAGAAATTTCCAGAAGCTGGTACTAGCGTGGGCCGCGAGAACGGGCCGCAGGTATATTGAATGACAAAATACCGGGTATGTTGGTTAATAACTGTATGTGTACTTTGTTTTCTGTGGCCAAGGAGTTGCTTTTTTGTTGCTGTCATAAGGACGCCTTTTATTTTCTTTTTTGTTTTTTCTTTCTTCTTTCTTTGCTCTGAGCCTCAATCCAAGCCTCAATCCAAGTAAAAAGTAAACAGGCCGACAAACAATTAAATATAAAAGTATCCGATGTGCGGTTTCCAGTCAACGGCAACGGTCAGTATCACCTTTATTAGTAGTACCTTGGTACTTGTACAAGTACTACGTATCTCATCCATCGTCCTTTGAAATAGTGCTAGAACCCACCAACAAAGCAAACAACTAACAACCAGGGAAGAAATAAAAACAAATTTAGAAACACATTCAGGAGCTTGATGAGAAAACAACACAACTAGAGCTAAACATAATGTAAGCTTCAGTCTAGTGCATTTTACTAGTACTAGCTTTCTTTTCTTCCTTTTCCGTTATTAATCTCGTTAGGGTTGTCTCACTATCTTTTTTGTCTCTAGCCTGTTAACTTTAAGCCAAGCCTTTAGCAAATTTGAGTTTCAGTTGAGCAAAAAAGAATATGCATTCTTTTTTTTTTCTTTTTTTTTTTTTTCTCTTCTAACAGGTCGGGCTGAAAAACAAAAACATCAAACTAAATGCACGGACGTGACCTGTTGACTACTCAGAGAACAAGCCCATTTTGTTCTTCCCCGTCTTCAGATTGTATAAGTACTACAAAGTAGTGCATCGTGGCGGCGATCAAAAAGATGGCATATTCTTTTCTGAAGCCCGCATTATGTTTGACTCAAACTGTTATTACTAATATACTGCAGTCAAGTTCCAGAGGCTCTCCTGGTCAGGCCCTGTCTCTTAACTATCACTATGTCTTATTACGCCTGTTTCTCATCAACACGTTCTCACAACGTTCTTTTTTCCCTGCCCTCAAGCCCTAATAGAAACAATCGTTGGCTTCCATAACCCTAATAAACCCTCCACATGCCAGCTACTCTACTACGTACTTTTGTGAGACAACTTTGCTTACCTTTTTTTTTTTTTTTTTTTTTGGTTTCCATGGACTAGCGGCCACGCGATGGATTTTCCGTCTTTTTAATTTGACTGTCAGCTTTAGCGTAGAAAATAAGGGGGAAGCAACCCGTATTGTTGTACTTACTTAAGTAGCTAGTGTTAGTACAACATAAAAGTACCAAAAACTCGCCGGTTCCCTGCTTGCTGGAAAAGCATGGACGGCCTTTGAGCGTCAAAATGGGCGTCAGAATAGGCCTTGACCTGTCGCGGTGAAAAAGAAAAAGAAAAAAAAACAGAAAAAATCACCGTCAGCTGGCTTCTCAGCTCAGGTACCAATACTACGCTCATCCGTGCGTTATTTGGCAAAGCCAGACTAGGGCTGAAGCTGCGACAGTGAAAGAGGTTTTGAAGGGCTATACTTGTGATCTATATGAACATTCATCAAGTTAGCATCAAGTCAAACTATGTATTTTTGCACTTCTTTGCATATGACCAAATTTTGAACTTGGGAGAGAGTTACAAAGTCAAGCAAATCATCAGTAGACATATTACATTCATGTCTGTCTGTATCAAGAAAGTCACTATGATATAAATTTCCCCCAATAGCACTGCCTTTACTACTACATTACCTGCAAGCCTTTAAAAAACTCTTTGCTCCCGCTACCAAACATTGACTTGACTCAACCCTCGGACCTCTCTTGTGTCTTTCTGATCACGTTTTTGCCGACTTATACTGTAAATCCATCTGTCTATCTAATCTACCAACACAGGAAGCAAATATATCGCTCGGCTGCATGACACCGACGCCTTGCCGACTCACCGCTATGGCGCCAGTGTAAATAGGAACGTTTCTTTTGTCTGTCAAAGGTAGAAAAAGAGGAAAAAAGGAAAGAAGAAAAAAGAAAAAAAGAAAAAAAGAAAAAAAGAAAAAAAGAAAAAAAGAAAAAAAGAAAAAAAGAAAAAAAGAA
>LKBB01000320.1:2930-13072 GCA_001513885.1 Thielaviopsis musarum
CCCCCCCCCAGCCAGTCAATGCAGTTTCGGCCGCGTGGCTAGGTGCATTTTGTTACCTTTTTTTCTTCTCTTTTTCTATTTCTTTGTTGGTATCTATTTTATAGGCTGGGACCGCCACCGGGCGCTTGGGGTGACTCTTTTACAGGGGCCAAGTTACTTGTAAGTAACTTACTTAAGTACATGCTTAAGCTCGCCGCGAATGGAATAAGCTTACTGGTGATGGGTGTGACAGCAGGTTGTTGTTTGAAACTCTATTTGTCCGCATGTTGCTGGGCTGACGGCCTGGATCATTGGCCTAGAGGCGATGGAGGAGAGCGGTTACATTGGTAGCGTGATAAGGGAGTTGTATAAAAGATGAGGCTTTCCTGGTCATCATCGTGTTCAATCTGCTTCAACCACGGCTCAAGCACCTTTTACATTCATTCATTCCCCTGTTGACCAGGCTTTATTCTTTTATTTATTCTTTCGCCCTGTTGAGGCTTTATTCTTCTCTTCACTCTTTTGTCCTGTTGACTAGGCTTTTCCGTTCTCTTCATCACCTTCTGGCCGGCTCAGTCTTATCTTTTTACACTCCTTCACGATGCTTTTCAAGTCTTCTTTTCTGGTGGCTCTGGCCACGGCCTCTTTTTCTCTAGCCAGCCCCATTGTTGCGCCTATTCCTTCTGCGCCTGTCCCTATTCCTATCACGAGTCGGGCTCTGGTGGCGCGTGATTCCTCTACATGTGCTCCGCCGAGCACGGTAACTGCCACTACGACCGTCACTCAGACCGTCACCGAGACCGGTGGCACTGATGATGCTGTCGTGACTTCCTTTACTTCTACTGCCTCCGCCACCCCCTCCGTGACTTCCGCCGCCTCACTCGCCGCCTCCGCCGGCATCCCCACCAGCGGCATCCCCACCAGCAACCCCACCACGCCCGTCGCCGTATCCCGCGCCGGTGACACCCTCGTGCCCAGCGCCGTCGCCGAATCGCATCAGCGCGATGCCACCGCTACCCGCGCCTTCACCTCCGTGTCCATCAAGGCGCCCAATGGTCTGTGCGTCTTCATCGATCCGCTGGCTGGCGACTTCCGCGAGAATCTGATCCCTGTGCAACTGGCTGCGTGCTCGGGAAGCCCCAACGAGAAGTTTGACTTTATCACGGCTGGAAAACACAACGACCAGCCGGGAAACACACTCGTCGTCAGCAGCCTGATGAATGGATGTATCGGATTCGATTCAAGACGTCCGGCTGCTGATCAGGTTATCATCTTCTCGTGCGGCGGGAGAGCCGATGGCGGAGGTCTCACTGATACCGCGCAGCTGGTGCCGTTCACTGGAACGAGTACGTCGTTTGTCTGGGCGCCCGTGGGAGCTTTCAATCAGACTTGTCTGGTACCTGGAGATGAAGGTAGACTGATTGGCGCCGCATGTGATAGCAGCATCAACCAGGTGTATACCATTGAGCAGTAGGGGGTTTTGAGTGACTGTAAATGGTAGAGCCCGGTTCGTGACAAGGCCTTTTGAGCATACTTACAGCTTGCCTTGTCAAGTTCACCAGGTCTTGTGGTCTAGTGGTATGATTCTCGCTTAGGGTACACCCTAAAGCACAGCTTGCGAGAGGTCCCGTGTTCGATCCACGGCAAGACCCCATCTTTTTCATCGGTGATGGACTGTGGCCGTTTAGTTTCTTTTTTGCGTCGAGTGCTTAGGTTATAGCTCAAACACGAAATTTTGCATATTGATTTATCAAGTTAGTGCAGGTACTACTAATAGAATACACCCCTCGAGGGAGGCTAAGTCAAGTGGATCCTCTTGTACCACATCAGCTTTCGTCCAACTGTCAACCAATCCACAACTCAGAACCAAAAAGACAACAGCATAACGTAGTAATACGGCTGATATGGCAGCATGAGAGTGCAAAAAGATGGACAGTACGGGAATCGAACCCGTGACCTTTCGCAGGTTCGCAGAAGATGCGAAGCAAACGTTATACCCCTAAACCAACCGCCCAATTATTATAATTATTGATTACTTATTGTGCGTTATATAGTTTTAAATTTTGAGTTTCGGAAGAATTATTCATCCAGGTGGACTTCAATCGATCAGTCAAAAGGCATCGAAGGAATTCCAACTGTAAGAGAGAAGAAATCACCAAGGTTTTCGTACACTTGCCGAGCACCCAGCCGCCAAAGAAGGCTTTTATGCTAAAACCCCCTCTCTAGTTTCCTAAAACAAAAGGCAGATGGGCTTTCGTCTCCATCGTCTTGTAAATCTTCTCCGCCCGTATCTCAATTCAGGCCCGGCAGTCAGTACATGAGTACACGCTAGTAGCTCGTTACGGCATCATCTGGAAACCCTTACCTTGAAAACCCGGAGCTCTCGCTACGGTGGGGCGATCTTATCCAAGTTCACCCCGATTCTTCAAGAAAAGGGCTTTTTGTATTTGTTTTATACTTGTAACTTAGCAAGATGCATCCCTGGAGCGTTATTATACTATCACGATAGAAAGCTAGCAAAAAGGATACGATTTCAGCAAATGGTGAAAAAGCTACTAGTAGTGAGCCGCAAAAAGATATGAAGTTAACAGGCTTCACGTAACACAAGGCCCAACCAGGATTCGAACCTGGGCTTACGGAATCAGAATCCGACGTCCTAACCAACTAGACTATTGGGCCAATGATATTGCTGAAAACACTGGAGATTTCAGCGCTTGTGAACGAAAGCGAAGCGCGCTAAAAAAAAAAATACGCTAAAAGCGCTTAGTTGGCCACTGTAGGACAAAAGGTCTTGGCTTTTTGCCGACAAATCCAATCAAGTCGGATCACGGCAAAGCATAGCCTGTGGAAAATACGGGGTCCCGTCTCCAATCAATCAAAGGTAATGAAGCAATGTGCGCCTTGTTGAAGAGAGAAAAAAAATGGTACCTTGGGAAAAGATAGCTAAAGCGAGTGCCTTCTAATCATGGCACAGACAAGTCCAAACGACGCAGATACGAGTACAAATCCCAGCCGGCCAATCAGTGCCGAGAATTGCCAGCTTTATCAGTTGTAAAACGGCAAAGTGAACAGCCTCGTCAAAATATCAGGAATTCACAAGGACAAATTTCATTTCCCTTTTCTTCTTTTTTCTTTTTCTTTTTTTTTTCTTTTTCTTTTTTTTTCTTTTTCTTTTTTTTTCTTTTTCTTTTTTTTTCTTTTTCTTTTTTTTTCTTTTTCTTTTTTTTTCTTTTTCTTTTTTTTTCTTTTTCTTTTTTTTTGCTTTCCCCTTGACCAACTTTATTTGCTCTTTTTTTTCCCCTTCACTTTACATCGGCTGCCCGTATTGTTTATCTTCATCAAGCATGGACGGGCCTTGAATTTCTCTCTCGCTTAGCCTTGACCTCCTGAAAATTGCAAGTATATTCACTGATCTACCACATCTTTTTTTTTCGCCCACGCCCTTATCTTGCCGCTTATCGGCATCATGTCCAGCCAAAGCAACACGCAGCCCTTTCCCGACGCCCCAGTCGAACCCGGTGATTTTCCCGTCGTCCAAGATGCCGTGTCCACTGGGCGCCAATTACCCGGGCTCGCGCTAGACACAGGCTCGCTTACACGCGCGCACCGCCCTGACAGCTCTTCGTCGTCAACGCGCGTATCGCCGTTCACTCCCGTGCTGCGCCGGCGGGCGGCAACCTTTCGCACCGTGTCAGACTACGATGAATTCGAAATGGGACAGCCCGGCTGGGAGCCTGGCGCGGAGCCCGGGTTTGACCCGTCAAAGCCAGATGGTGGACATGCGTCGATGCCGACGCTAAGTGCGTTGTGTGTTATCACGGTGGTGGACTTTTCGCAAGAGCGCATCTCGCGGCAGGTTTTCCAGAATGATGCGTTTATCCGCTCTCTCCAGGAGCCACAGCCCGAGTGGTCAAAGTGTCGCTGGATCAATGTCAATGGGCTCTCTTGGGATGTTATCCAGGCTATTGGCTCGGCCAAGGGCTTGCACAAGCTGGCGCTAGAGGATATCATGGACCTCAAAAACAGGCCCAAGGCTGAGTGGTACCCAAACCACGCCTTTGTCATTCTTACCCTGCAAAAGCTGGTCCATCTGATTGACTCTGAAGACAGCGGCTCCAGCTCTAGCTCGGACTCGGACTCGGACGACGATGCAGCCTCGACGTGGTCCAAGAAGATCAAGCGGCCATTCCAGTTCCGCAAGAAGCAGCGCAGTGATGCTGAAGCCGTGCCGGACCACATGAGACACCAGGCCAAGCCTAACGTCACCTTTCGCGAAACTGCCAGTAGATCTGCTATGAGCAAGACACTGCAGCAGTACCACGCTTCGCCGAACGAGGCGCGCACCGAGTTCATGGAGAAACACTCGTCGCTGGCTTCCCGGTCGCTTGCTGTTTCTGCAGAGCAGGTGTCCATCTTTCTCACCTCAGACAACACAATCATCACCTTCTTCGAGGTGTCGGCCGATGACATTGAACGGCCAATTATCAAGCGCTTGGCATCGCCTGGAACCATGCTCCGCCAGCTGTGTGACGCCTCTATGGTGATGCAGGCCGTGATCGATGCTATTATCGATTTAGCCATTCCATTGACAGACATTTACACCGACGTCATCAGCGACCTGGAGCTCGACGTGCTTACCAACCCTAGTATCCGTCTCAGTCGCGCTTTGTACATTATCATGTCCGAGATGAACAAGATGCTGAGCTTCTTTCTGCCCATCGACAATATTATCAACGTGCTGCGAGATCACAAGACGGAAAAGGTGTACAAGACGGACAGTTTGCAGGACCCTAACACGGGCATCATTATTTCGCAAAGCACTTCAATTTATCTCGGCGACGTACTTGATCACTGCGGAATTGTGACTGAGTCAATGCAGCAGGTGCGGCAGTCGGCGCAGAACTTGATTGACCTCATCTTCAACATGACTTCGGCCACCCAGAACGAAACCATGAGGCAGCTGACCACTATCACTATCATCTTTTTACCCCTGACTTTCATCACCGGATTCTTTGGCCAGAACTTTGTACCATTCCCTGAGCTTGATCGGGGAATTAGCTACTTGTAAGTCTCATCTCTATATTTTACTAACGCTTTGAGCTCACTGTTAACCCATTCTTCCATGTGCGCAGCTGGAAAGTCTCGGTGCCAACAGTTTTTGCAACCGCAATTCTCATCATGTTCAGCGGCATCAGGGATTACTTTACGACATTATACCAGCGGAGGAGTATTTGGTGGATGCGCAAGGCGAAGCTACGCCGGCGGGAAAAGAGAATCAAGCGCCGGCTCCGGCGCGAGAAGATGCAGGTAGCGGCAAATTCGTAGTTGTATGTATCAATCTCAAGTACAATACAGCAAAAAACAAAGGCCAGTCAGAGTGACTGCTTTCACCGTGTACACTTGACGAGCAAAAAGGTTGATGGAAGAGATACAAAAAGCGAGGGCCTTTCGACCGGAATGTGCAACGTCCGGGAGTCGAACCCGGACCCTTCGCTTGGAAGGCGAAGATCCTAACCGCTAGACCAACGTTGCTTTAATTGGTAAATCTTGTAAGCTGGTCTGCTAAGTGCTATTATAAACTCTAAACTTTTCCGCTGCGAGGAAGAATGCGTGACGATAGGATAGCAGCGTCTTCTGGTCCCAGCTAGTTAGGGGCATACTACCAGTCTTTTCTCTATCTGAAGTGCATAGCTCCATAAACTCTGTTGTTGTCTTTTGTCTGCGTGATACTCCGTACAAGCCTATTAGGCTGCGGGCTTATTCTTATCAAATTGAGGCTAACCCTACTGCTTGTCCTTTACCAAAACAGCAACTAAAATAGAAACCTTGCTTCTGTATGACTTAAGTAGTACATGACTAACTTTCTTGTCCTTGCCTTTTCCGACCATCAAGGTTCCCACCAACTCTGCAATCCAAAGAAAACAAGAAAATGAGCCAAGCAAATTGACTGCAGTTTCTCTGCCACGTGTATGAAAGCGCAATAGTCGTCTCGGATGACATGACAAACAAGATATCTGATATGCAACAAAATAGCCATGACCGGATTGGGCCCTTTTCTCTTCTGACCTCTTTCTTTCCAGTACTGAGTACAGATCGTGACAAAATGGAGGTTGTTTCATTGCCAGCAAAGCAGAGAAGCACAAGAAGGACAACACAAACAGAAATACGGCGCTCTCCGGGCCGATGGTTTCACAACGAAGCCGGGAAGGAAAGGAAGGAGGAAGGAAAAGGGAAAGGAAGGGCTTTTCTTTTTCTTTTTTTTTTTCTTTCTTGTTCTAGGGAATAGCGGAAGCGCTGAAAAATGGCCTAACGTGAATGTGATATTATTATTTGTACGGAGTAGACAAGAAGAGAAAAGAACATAAGGGGGGGCAAACGGAAAGCTGTTCCAGCCAGTAGACAGAGCTCGTGTTACGTAAAAATGGACAAGAAAGTCGGGGCCCTGTTATTTTTATGTTTTTAGTCGAAGCAGACAGTTGAGCGAGTGAAAATTATGGCGCAAAACGGCCTGAAACTTGCACGAGTGGTAGACGGCGCCGGTTATTGGATTGGTTTTTTTTTTTTTTTTTTTTTTTTTGGTATAGTGTAGTACTTCATGGTTAGCCCGCCGCCGTCTGAGAAACTATCGAGTAATAAGTATCCGTATAAGTCAATCGAGTAAGGCAAGATGGGCGGCTGGAAAGCACCTTGTGACCGAGAAATTTAATTTTTTGAATTCCCGTGTGGATACGCCCCCTCATTCTCAAACGAGACTTTCTGACAATAATACTTAGTACTATCAAATATCTTACCAAGGTATTATCACAGACATAAATGTGATGATGGAGATTCATACTACGGAGTATGTAATTGTCGCCGGAAATGATGCGTGTGGCGATCGAGTCTGTGATTGGCTGGCTGTCGTTGCGTCTAACTTTCACCTTTTGCCCAATGAAACCAAACGACCTGCCCAAGGAGAAAATAATGAGCAAAATTATGAATATGGTCTGGAACTTTACAACGCTTACAGAAGGATTACGGGCTACAAGCCCTATAATTTTGGTCTATAGAAGCCTCTAGATGACCTTGCGGAGCTCCACTGTTGTGCCACAGCGACCCAGAAAAAAAAACATTACTGAACGAAACTCGCTGGACGGCCGGCTCCGCCAGCAGCTTGTGACCGGGCTTTTGCAATTACAGCAATTTTCTCTTAGGCACCTGTTTTATTGCGTCTGAGCCCACGGGCAAGCATTAATGCGCTGATGTTCCCCTTCAAATTAGCTGTAGCAGCTTTGAAAAAAAAAACACACTAAAGGGGCTGTCGGAAAAAAAAAAAAAAAAAAGGGTGGACGGTAAGCTCTGGAAGCTTCCCGCAAATCCGGGGTCCATGCAGGTTAAGTTGGTTAAGCTGCGTTCAGTATGTTGTTCTGGCAAGAACAGAGTTGCATTGAATGGCGAGTTGGATGTTCTACAAGCTTCGGCGGACAGCTGCATATCGGCATTCGAGCTCTGGTTATATTCAAAAAAAAAAGAAAAAAAAAAGTGCAAGGGCTGCGCGTACGCAGTGCATGGAAAAGAGTTGTTGCGTAGAGTAGACGTTGGGTACACTCTTTTTACTGGTATGTGGTGGTTCATAAAGTGCGACGCATTTTTTTTTTCTTTTTCGATCTGATAACGGATTTCAAGTGCCGATGGCGGCATGCTATGTTTTATATGTACTTTTGATGTAGTACTTACTACGTACTTACTTACTACTTAAGTACTTTAGTACGGTGTACTCTCGCAATACCCACAAAAGTGGAATACAAACACTGATTTTCTATTTATTATTGTACTCTGTAGCTTTTAATCAAGTGACAAGACAAATACATGAATAATATCCAGGCGGTAAAATACGGAGTAGAAATCATCAGGTTCTCATCAATAGTGGCCTGTACTTCACTCTGTGTATGAAGTACCCCGTATACCGATGTCGTTTGTTTCTTTCGCCCTTCAGATATCCGCCGGGTAGCGACGGAGTTTTCCCTCTAGGGCCAGGTGACGATGGACCCGGTCCAAAGTGTACCTCGCTCTATTCATTTCTATTTTATTATTATTATTTTTTATTTTTACTTTTCAGCCTTGGTCGCAAGCAGCTACATTGCCCTTGTCGACCCGCTGAAAGGAAAAAAAAAACGCATCAGATCAGGTAGTGTTGTGTGATCAAGGGCGTGTATTTATTGGGCCGGCCAGACAGAGAAAGGAGCAATTGGCATGTTGTTACGTACAAAATGGTCGCTTGCCAGAGCGATGGCGGCCAGTCAATCAAATGGCGGCTCTTTTAGCCAGATCTGCAGGCGACTTTTGTTTGTTACCCGTCCATTCTCTACGACTCTATACAAATTACAGAAGTACGTACATATATGTATACTCTGTAAGGAATATTTGACCGGAGCTCACTTCCGGTTCTTCATTTTTGGGTCTTTTGCCACATTCACTTACACGGGTTTCTCTTTAGTTTCGAGCTCTTGATTCAGTGGCTCCAATGTCAAGGAACGAAAAATTTGCTAGTCATGATCCATTCAACTAATAGGAGAAATATGGGGCTCTTGGTAGAATTGAACATGAAGAATTTTCTCATTTTCATTTTGCTCCATGACGGCTGTTCTACGTCAAAAAAAAAAGATCCAAAAGTGCCTACAGGGAGCTAGGTCTTTTTTTTTCTTCTTTTTTTTCTTTTCTTCCCTAGGGTTCCTTGATGAAGCTTCCTTTGGATCCATATCGTTTCTACCGAAACGTCAGAATTTTCTCTTGACGGAAAGGAAGGAGGAAAAGAAGAGACTAGCCTTGTGGTCAAGGCTTTTCAAGGAATATACGGTGTATACTCCGTAGAAATATTCTTTTTATTTGCGTTGTGCTGTAGGGACCCTGACTTGTGTCAAAAAAAGAACCCAAAGAAAAACCTTCTAGCGTGCTTTTTTCTTGATGTGGCAAAAACTGCACAATCAGACCGAGACACTCTTTTCTAGACAGGAAGGATTGATAATAATACAATAGGCTTGTTTGAGTCTAGAATTCCGGCTATGGGCCAAATAGGAGAATAAGAGTTTTCTGGTGGTTCACTGTGATGCCGGGTATGTATGAAGAGCCGACCCGCCACACGAGATAAGCGACAAAGGGGGGTTGTATGTGAGCTTTGTCCATTCATGGCAGACCAGGTATATACGTTGAAGTAGAGAAAAAAAAAGACTTCACTGGAGAACTTACTGGAGAAAATGGCGTAACCACGGGCTATTCTGCGTGTCTCTGTAGCCCGCCAAAGAGGTATACGGAAAAGGCCGTTTGTAGTCACACAAGAAGCTCGATGTACTTGATATAGTAAAACTGAACCCGCCAAAGACTAAGAGAGAGCTAAAGCCTGCCTTTGGAAACGGATATGGATGTAAAGTATTAGGTTAGCGGGAAGGCCGCAGCTGTGATGGAACCAGTAATCTATCGACTATGCAATCTGCATGCATGTTTCTAGGCCTTCCGGCGGCATGATGCATTGCGTTGCGTTGCGTGAGCAATAAAGCTCACTGCGGCTTAGGGCGAAGGGCCTTTGTTCTCCTTGGCTCTGATACAGCGCGTAGTTATCTTTGTCTGTGTTCATGGACTTTTAGTGCACACAAATAAACGGCCCGGCAGGTTACAGATCTCCAGCCATCCGTCGGGGGAGATTTGATAGTGTCTGATGAAGGCGTTATGTGCCAAAGGGGCTCTGGGCTAGATTACTGCGTTATATGCAAGGTGTAGCGACGCCTCGCCGGTCCCTGGCTTGAAGGTGTACAGTAGAGAAGAACTCAACATTTTGGATTGTTTAACAGGGAGCTTTAAGCCATGGCTTTCATTTCCAGTTCACAATCATAACGAATGTGGCGCGCTGCACGTTGGTTGCCACTTGGTGAAAAAGAAAAAGCAAAAATGTACTCCGTACTGCGTAAGAACAAAATTGTTGTTAGTTCCTTTCCGAATTAGGAAAATGGAATGCATTCCGCCTCGCCTAAAAGCCCAGCTGGGGCTGTTTTTCCCATTGCTTTTTTTTTTTTTCCGTAAGCTATTTTGGGCGACGGCGTCGAAAAAAAAATAGGGAGGGCTTTGGTGGAGAAAAAAAAAAAAGCGAGTTGTGCCACTGGCTGGCCCTGAATTTGCAGTGGGTTTAGGGG